>VDFB02040897.1:0-94673 GCA_007258455.2 Sequoia sempervirens
GTAGTGTTCATGAAGGAATGGAAAAGATGTGTAGAGCCTTTCAATTATACCTGTACTGTGCAATGGTATTGAATCATTTAGCAAACCATTTTTTTCACAGGGTAGCATTTTCTTGTGGAATAGTTGACTAAGATAGCTCTTGTTTCAACTAACCACCCTCTCATGAAATCTCATTCATATTATAATATTGCATGATCTTATAATAGTAAAGGTGATTATGACACAATTGGCCACCACTACATGACATCAGTCAAGGAAAGCCAGAGGACACAAGATTTTGTGGATAGGTTCAATTGAAACTAGGAGATCTTAAGATTTCTCTCTCAAATTTTGAAAAGGTTTCAGAAGTCCACCCTGAGAACTATGAGAGCTTAAAAGTTGTAGGCCATATATATGCTCAGTAAGGGTAGGCAGAGAAGGCTTTGGAAATTTTAAGAAAGGAAACTTGCATAGATCCACGTGATTCCCATGCATTTATCAAGATGGGTGAGATATTAGTATTGTCAGACCCCAGTACAACCTTAGATTCTCTTAAGATGCCAAAGTATCTTTTGAAGAAGAGTAGAGAAGAAGTACCCATTCAATTGTTAAACATTGGGGTTCTTCATTTTGAGTGTGATGAACAAGAGTTGGCTCAAAAAACTTTTATGGAGGCATTAGGAAATGATGTTTTGCCTCCACAAAAATCTTTGTGATTGGTTTTGTGCATTTTTTACCTATAGGATTCTCATAGTTAGTGAAAAAGGTAGTGTTCATGAAGGAATGAAAAATTTGTGTAGAGCCTTTCAATTATACATGTAACTAAGGGAAATATTCAAGTTAGCAAATTAATGCTTAATAAAAACAAACCCAAAGTAAATAATGAAGCACAAAGGAGGAAAACATGAAAATAAAAGGAATAATCTCACCAAATATCTTCAAACTCCATGATTGACCTCCATTACACCTTCTCTATTTGTTGTAATATGTAGTTTTCCCTCATATTTTGTGTGAGCAATCTATGACTATGCCAAGACCTAAGCAAAATGTGGAAGGATTTGATCACAAATGCAATACTATGCAACTAGTAAGCAAAGACTAAAGTATGCCTAAAGTATGCCAAAATTCCAAAAGATGTAAAGTATGCCTAAGATAAGATTGCAAGAGCAAAGATGTCATAAGATGTGCAAATGAGACCAAAATTGTCATTTTATAAAAAATGAAATTTTGGATGAATGGCCAAGATTAAAAGTTGACAAATGCCCTAGAATCAATGGACAAGATTCGATATGACAACCCACAATTAGGGTTAGGGCAACATTAAGGAAAATTTTGAAACGAGTGGACAAGATTTGATTTGGGAAAATCAAATCAAAGGTTGAAAATGCATGTGACAAGGAGATAAGAATGGCACAAAAAAAGAGAGTTAGAAAATCAAATAATATTAGAAATCACTTGATTTATTGAAGGAAAATACCATTTTGAATTAAAAATTAATTTAATTTAAAAGGTGGGGTCATGTGACAATAAATAATTAATTTGAATTATTTACTAAAAGGAGGGGAAATTAGAAAGTGGGACCATTTTAAATAAATAATTTTATTTAAAATTGGGAAAATGCCAAGGTAGACCATAATTAAATAAATTAAATAATTTATTTTATTTATTTAATTATGAGAGAACATATAGGAATTAATGACATATTTAAACAAATAAATAAAATTTATTCATTTAAATAATTAGGAGGAAATAATGGACAAAGATAATTAAATAAATTAAGGAATTTATTTAATTATGGAAAGACATTAAAGTATTAGTGACGTATTTAAATAAATAAATAAAAATAATCAAGAGGAATAAAAGGAATGAATTAATTAAATAATTATGAATTATCTAATTAATAGTTGAAAGTGGACCGAAGGACATAATTAAACATTTCAATTATGCTAGGAAGAAATATGGCGACAATAGAGCTTGCAAGCCTAGGTCATTTTTATGTGTCTACAATACCTGTACTCTACAATGGCATTGAATCATTTAGAAAACCATTTTTCTTCACTGCAGGGAATCATTTTCTTATGGAATAGTTGACTGAGACAACTTTTGTTTCAACTGACCACCCTCTCATGAAATCTCATTCATATTATAATCTTGCACAATCTTATCATAGTGAAGGTGATTATGACACCACTGGCTGCTACTACATGACATTAGTCAAGGAAAGCTAGAGGCCACAATATTTTATGGATAGGTTCAATTAAAGCTGGGAGATCTTAAGAGTTCTCTCTCAAATTTTGAAAAAGTTTCATAGGTCCACCCTAAGAATTGCGAGAGCTTAAAAGTTGTAGGCCATCTATATGCTTAGCAAGGGCTAGCAAAGAATGCTTTGGAAATTTTAAGACAACTCACATAGACCAACTTGATGCCCATGTATTTATCAAGATGGGTGAGTTATTAATATCATCAAACCCCAGTGCAGCCTTAGATTCTCTTAAGATGCCAAAATCTCTTCTAAAGAAAAGCAGAGAAGAAGTACCCATTCAATTGTTAAACAACATTGGGGTTCTTCATTTTGACCATGATGAACTAGATTTTTCTCAACAAAATTTTATGGAGGCATTAGGAAATGATGTTCTACCTCTACATAAATCTCTATGGTCAGTTTTATGCATTTTTTACTTGTAGGATTCTCATAGTTAGTGAAAAAGGTAGTCTTCATGAAGGCATGGAAAATATGCATAGAGCATTTCAATTATACCTGTACTCTACAATGATATTGAATCATTTAGAAAACATTTTTTTCTTCATTGCAAGGCAACATTTTCTTGTGGAATAGTTGACTAAGACATCTCTTGTTTCAACTGACCACCCTCTCATGAAATCTCATTCATATTATAATCTTGCACAATCTTATCAAAGTAAAGGTGATTATGACACCACTGGCCGCTACTACATGACACCAGTCAAGGAAAACCAAAGGCCACAGGAATTTGTGGATAGGTTCAATTGAAGCTAGGAGATCTTAAGAGTTCTCTCTCAAATTTTGAAAAGGTTTTGGAGGTCCACCCTAAGAACTATGAGAGCTTAAAAGCTATAGGCCATATATATGCTCAACAAGGGTAGGTAGAGAAAGCTTTGGAAATTTTAAGAAAGGAAACTCGCATAGATCCACATGATGCCATGCATTTATCAAGATGGGTGAGTTATTAATATCGTTAGACCCCAGTGCATCCTTAAATTCTCTTAATATGCTAAAGTCTCTTCTGAAGAAGAGAAAAGTACACATTCAATTATTAAAAACATTGGGATTCTTCATTCTGAGTGTGACAAACTAGAGTTGGCTCAAAAAACTTTTATGGAGGCATTAGGAAATGATATTTTTCCTCTACATAAATCTCTCTAGTCAATTTTGTGCATTTTTTACTTGTAGGATTCTCATAGTTAGTGAAGTTTTCATGAAGGAATGGAAAAGATCCATAGAGCCTTTCAATTATACCTGTACTTTTCAATGGCATTGAATCATTTAGCAAACCATTTTTTCTTCACTACAGGGCAACATTTTCTTGTTGAACAGTTGACTGATACATTTCTTGTTTCAACTGACCACCCTCTCATGATATCTCATTCATATTATAATCTTGCATGATCTTATCATAGTAAAGGTGATTATGAAACCACTAGCCACTACTACATGACATTAGTCAAGGAAAGCTAGAGGCCATAGGATTTTGTGGATAGGTTCAATTGAAGCTAGGATATCTTAAGATTCTCTCTCAAATTTTGGAAAGGTTTTGGAGGTGAACCTTGAGAACTGTGAGAGCTTAAAAGTTGTAGGCCATATGTATGCTTAGCAAGGGCTGGTAGAGAAGGCATTGGAAATTTTAAGAAAGGAAACTCATGTAGATCCACATGATTCCCATGCATTTATCAAGATGGGTGAGTTATTAATATCATTAGAACCCAATGTTGGACTTAGGGAACACTAAGAGGGGGGATGAATCAGTGTTCAACAATTTTGACTTTCAATTCAGATCTTAAATCATTTTCAGCACATAAATAGAAATAAAGATGCAAGCAAATAAATAAGATGATCAAGACACCATAACACCAATATTTTTACATGGAAACCCTGTTAGGGGAAAAACCACAGTGGAGATTAATCCACAATTTATACTTTGTTAAAAGTGTGAACAAAAGGGAATGCACTTGCATTCAGGCACACTGCCTAGAGCTCACTGCTCAAAATAAGAAAGGCTCACTGCCTTACAAAAATTTTGTGATTACAACAAAAAATGAATTGAGAAGATAGCATCTACAAATGCTTGGATTCAATTCCGATGAAGCACATAAAATGGATTCTAGACCTTCTGTCCAATTTGCACTTCCGCTCTACTCTGCTTTACTCTGCTACAAGAACCCTTCTATTGCACAAGAAAAAATTCACTCAACAGATCTTCTAATGTACACTCATACAACTGCTCTAAACTTTTTCTCACACACACCTTCTTACTAAACCATGCACACACCAAAAATGAATTACCAATCTCATGTATATATCTACTAGCAAAGATTTTAATCACTTAAGTCGGCTTCAACAAAACATGAAATATTCTCGAATAGTCGGCTCAAATCATAATTTATATTTAATACACATCCATAAAGGTCAGCTAATACATAGAAAGGATCCAAAACAATTTTCTCAAGCTTGGAAACAATTAAACAACTACTCCGTATACATCTGTGACATGCTATATTCATTCAATTGGCCATAATGATAAAATAAACAAGAAAATCATTCTACCAAATCTCCTAACTCGTACGTCGATTGCAGCAACACCACAAAACTTACCAATAAGGTAACATACATGCTTAACAACCTTTCCTAGAGATCCACAACACAAAATGATGATCCGGTGAAGCATACAGATTGACTAACTAACTAGATACCCTATTCTTCATGCTTTATGCTGGTAACACACTGTCTTCTACATTTTTTCTAGTATAAGTAGATCCTAATCTATGGACTGAGATAATGATTTCAATTGCCATCAATGACAACACTAGAATCCATAAACAATCTCCCCAATCCATATGCCAACAATCTCCCCCTTTGGCATTGATGGGAACACTTAGTGAAAAATGACTAAGTGTCGAAACCAAAACTCAAAATTCCAAAACACAACAAAAAATTGCTCCCCCTTAGAATGTTAAGACGTTTTTCACTTCTCTCCTCCCCCTTTGACATCAATGACAAAACTTTATTTCTTACTCTCCCCTTTTTCCTTTTTGCAAAAACAAAAGTTTACTGCTCTCTCTTTTTCTTTTTGCTAAATAGAAATTTGAGAAATTACAACTACTACACAAACCAGAAAATGATTTTATACTTATCCTTTATCTTTGGAAGAAATTTCTTCCAAGCATCTACTGCAATCCCAATAATTATTATCAAAATATTTTTTTTTATGTTTATTTGATGATCTAAATGAGGGATTTAGGAATTGTAATCGCTTCTTCCAACTTCTCTCCTTTCTTCGGAATCTCAATTTGCTACTACATTCTACATTTAGTTAGATCTTTCACTTTCTAGAAAGTGTCCATAAGAGTGTTTCTAGCAGAGAGAAACTTTGCATGCTCAGTTTGCAACTCATGAATCTTTTTCTTGACAACTCCATCCTTGTCCTAAAACATATTGTAATCTTGACCAATTTTGATCAATTCACTCTCAATTTGCTCTAGCTTGTCCTTGTATTTTCCAACCATATGTGGCCACCAAAGGCAATAATTGTAGACCTTATTTGTTGATTCAATGCATTGCCTTAACACATTCATTTTCTTTTTCAATTTGGTGAGAAACAGCCTAAATTGCTCCTTCAGATGTAAAATTACTTCTTCCTCTTTCCTATCTAGAGCCACGAAATCCATAGCCTCCCTGATACATTCAATCAATTCTTCTAGAAGTACATTCTGTAAACTTTCCAATTCAATATTGTTGTGCACAGTATCTACCTAGAGTGTCCTCAATGATGTCCTGTTCATATGATGATCCATTTAACCATATGTCAACAATATTTTGCATTCCATCTTCCTTCTAAACAATTTGCAATATCTTTGTTTTGAATAAAGCACCTTCTTCATCACTTTCTTTCACTATCACTACATCGGGTTCAACTGATTTCAATTCATCTCTTGGAGTGTATTCATCAGAATCTTCATCTGATATATCACAATAACTTGCTTTTTTCCTTTTTCTTTAGTTCTTGGAGATTTGTGTGCTGGAGGAATGTCATCTACAAACTCTAGAGCCCTTTTCTACTTCTTCTCCACCTTACCGGAAGAGTACCCAACTTCAAGTATTCTTACCAAAAGAGAGATGCCAACTACTCCAAATTTTCCCAACAATTCTCTAAAGAAATTTTCATAAACTTGCTCATAGTTTTTCAAAGTATTGAAATGCTTAAAAATTTTCTTACATACAAGCTCATTTTCTTTCCATACCACATTGTCATTCTAAGGAAATACATTCAAAAAATACAACATAACGCATATAACTAGGGTACCAAACCTAAAGGCGTAATCTGTATCTTTCATCAATTGCACATTTTCCATCAATTGATCCTTTATCAACCCACATAGATTAAAAACTTCATCTTCTATTATCATTTTGTGTGAAATGTAAACTACACCTACCAAGGTTGATCCTTCTTTGTTTCTGAAGGAAATTTTATACGAAATTCCATGTGCAATGTACCTTGTTATTGGATCTTTGATTGTTGAAATTAATAGAGCTCTTTGATCTCCTATCACTTTGGTTAGGGTTTCAACTTCCTTATTACAAATCGACTTATTTTTTGGAACATCTCCAATATTGCATAATCCTATTAAATTATTGATCACCTCTCTTGAAATTTTATATGGTTTGTCCAGAGTAAGGATATCATCATCCAATTTGTTCAAGATAAACTTGACCACTTCCACATTGACGAAATAGGGAAACTCATTCCAGATGTCCATATTCTTATGTTTCACACATTCAAGCCACTTCAATTCACTGGCTGGAAACAATTTTCTTATATCCCTGATCTTCCTACTACTATATTCATCCAAATTCATTGTTCCTTTGATTTGCTTCATTTTACTTTCTGTACTGAACAAGGTTATCTACCAAGCACAAAATTTAAAAAATTTACAAGCAACTAAAGTACCTAAAGAATTTTCTGTCGAATTTTTTGTACTCCTTTGAGATATCACTACAAAGGCTTTCCTTTTGTTCTCCTATAATGCAAGGTGACAAATGATGGCTCCAAATACCCTTTTATGACTTTGCGCACCTAACATTTTTAGTTGCATTAAATAATTTTCCCTAGGAGTTCTGGTAACTCTATTTTCTTAGACAACAAAAGAAAAATTTGTCTGTGGACCTTCTGCATCACATGTTCTTTCTTAAATAATCATTGATACCTTTTCAAGCTTTTATCATAACTACTGACAATTTTTTTTATTTTGGTGCCAGCTATCGACAGGGGGCCAAAGGATCTTCCTTGAAACACTCCCCCTAGGCCAATGGCCTGAGCTCAATTTATGGAGGAATTACCAGAGGGATTTCCAGAGGCAACTTCTAGTATAGGCTTATTTCCTTCATCAAATCCACTCTTTCTTACCCACGTTTTCTTCATCTAATCACTTATTTCTTCCATAGTCACTTTTCCCTTTCCTTTGTCATTTTTCTGTGAATTTCTTTCTTGATATACTAGACCTCTTCTATCCATGTTCTAGTTCCTACAAAATCTTGCAATGTGACCAAGTCTGTTGCAACTATAACACACTATATTTATCTATCTAGACCACTCATTCCACTGATTTCCTCTTGATCTGCATTGATTAGCAACATGTCCAAATTTTCCACAAGTATAGCATTTAGCATTTCTTAAATTGACAAACATACCTCTACATTCAATAGACTTGTGACCTAGCTTCTTGCAATTAACTGACCAGGAAATGATAGACTACTTGAATTTATTTTACTTCTACACTAAGAAGCCATATGACCAAATTTATTACAAGCAAAGTAGTAACCATTAAACTTTTGAGCATTGGGTTGTCTTACCGGATACCTTTTGCCTTTGTTCATCTAATTTCTTTGTCTAGAATCCTTATGTTTAGATTCAGAGCTTTCTTCCTTCTCATATCCAAGACCTTGCTTATCATTTGCATCCTTTTGTCCTTTAGTCAGCTCATCAAGCTTAGCAGAACTGGTCCTAAACTTCTCCTTGTACTCATTTGCAGTAGTGAGTTCATTACTGAGAATAATTGTCTTTCAAGTTCTTGTTCATTTTTTCTAGACTATTGCAATTCAATCTCTAGTTGAATGAACCCATTATTTACTCAGTTGGATTCTTCAAATTTTTCTTTTAAGGATTGAGCTAGATTCTTCTCATTTTTCTTCCTTTCTTCACTCTCCTTCGTTAGCTTCATTGCCACAGATTTCATCCCAAGCTTCAGAGTAGCATTATTTCTAGCAAGTTTTTCACATTCTTCAATTATCTCTTTTAAAGTTTGATTCAAGTGAACATCTTCCAAGTTTTTATTTTCTTTCTACTTTAGCTAATCATAGAGTTCCTTTCTCTTTTCTCTTGACTCATTGATTTTTTCCTTCAGTGATTGAATGAATTTCTCAGCATCCACAAGATTTGCTCTTAATTCCATGACTTTTGCTTTAGACTGATCAAGATCATCAAGTTCCACCATAAGTTGTTGTTGAAGACCAAATTCCATTGTATTCCAAGATCTACCTCAAGCTGTTAAAATTTTATAGAGGAACAGAGCTATGATACCAATTGTTGGACTCAGGGAACACTAAGAGGGGGGTGAATCAATGTTTAACAATTTTTACTTTCAATTCAGATCTTAAATCATTTTCAACACATAAACAGAAATAAAGATGCAAGCACATAAATAAGATGATCAAGACACCATAACACCAACATTTTTACGTGGAAACCCTGTTAGGGGAAAAACCACAGTGGAGATTAATCAACAATTTATACTTTGTTAAAAGTATGAACAAAAGGGAATGCACTTGCATTCAGGCACACTACCTAGAGCTCACTGCTCAAAATAAGAAAGGCTCACTACCTTACAAAATGTTTGTGATCACAAAAAAAAATCAACTAAGAAGATAGCATCTACAAATGCCTGGATTCAGTTCTAGTGAAGCACATAAAATGGATTATAGACCTTTTGTCCAATTCGCACTTCTGCTCTGCTCTGCTACAAGAACCCTTCTGCTACACAAGCAAAAATTCACTCAACGGATCTTCTGATGTACACTCATACAACTGCTCTAAACTTTTTTGCACACACACCTTCTTACTACACCATGCACACACCAAAAATGAATTACCGATTTCATATATATATCCACTAGCAAATATTTTAATCACTTAAGTAGACTTCAACAAAACATGAAATATTCTCCAATAGTTGGCTCAAATCACAAGTTATATTTAATGCGCACCCATAAAGGTCAGCTAATACATAGCTAGGACCCAAAACAATTTTCTCAATCTTGGAAATAATTAAACAACTACTCCTTATACATCCACAACACGCTATATTCATCGAGTCGGCCATAATGATAAAAATAAACAAGAAAATCATTCTATTGAATCTCCTAACTCGTATGTCAATTGAAACAACACCGCAAAACTTACCAATAAGGTAACATACATTCTTAACAACCTTCCCTGGAGATCCACAACACAAAATGATGATCCGATGAAGCATACAGATCGACTAACTAACCGAATACCATGTTCTTCATGCTTTATGTCAGTAACACTCTGTCTTCTACATTTTTTTCTAGTATAAGTAGATCCTAATCTGCAGACCAAGATAATGACTTTAGTTGCCATCAATGACAACACTAGAAGCAATAAATAATCTCCCCAAGCCATATTCCAACACCCAATGCAACCTTAGATTCTCTTAAGATGCCAAAGTCTCTTCTAAAGAAGAGCAAAGAAGAAGTACCCATTCAATTGTTAAACAACATTGGGGTTCTTCATTGAGCGTGATGAACTAGAGTTAGCTCAACAAAATTTTATGGAGGCGTTAGGAAATGGAATTTAGGTTGAATTCATAAATAAAATCCCCGGTGCTAATTCTTTAGTTTTTCCTGTGTTCTTTAAGGATATGAAATTCTTCCATCGACTAGAAGAAGATGGTGTTTCACTTGAGTTACCATGGGATAAAGTCACAACACTATTTAATCCTTCTAGGCAGTTTGAATAACCACATGATACTAAAAAATCAAATCTTTTATACAGGCTAATATTGTTCAAGTTTCTTGATTATGTGGATGCATATCTACATCTTGTAGCCATGGTTCAAGCTCAGAATCAGATCCAATTAAGCCTAGAATTGATTGGGGATGCACTTAAGGTGGATAAAAACTCATCAAATGCTTTATCTATGCTTGGAAAAATGGAACTGAAAGCAAATGACTTGCTTAAAGAAAAGAAACAATTAAACTTGCACAAAGTGAATCAGATGCAAAGAATTCTTATGTTGACATTTCACTTGGAAAGTGGAATTATTTTTGTAGCTTTTCACAGTGAGAAGAGTGATCCAAAGATGGAGGCACAACATCTTGAGAAGGCTAGAGAACTATATTGTAAAGTGTTGGCACAGAGAATAGGAAATGTTTATGCTACAAATGAGGTAGCCATTGTGCTATCTGAAAGTGGTCAATTTGATATTGAAAAGGAGATTTTTACATAGGTACAAGAAGCTGCAGTAGGAAACATCTTTGTTCAAATGCCTGATGTGTTGGTAAATCTAGCACATGTTTACTTTGTACAAGGATAGTTTGCACTTGTAGTCAAAATGTATCAAAATTGTTTGAGGAAATTTTAATTTGGCACTAACACCCAAATTTTATTATATTTAGCTCGAGCACATTATGAAGCAGAACAGTGGCAAGATTGTAAAAGAACATTATTAAGAGTAGTAGAACATTATTAAGAGTAGTAGATTGTAATGATCATTTCAAATTTTTGTTTAATATAATGAGGGTTTTGAATTACCTCTGAATTCACTATAGAGGGCATTCGCAAATCTGATTTCACTACAGAGGGCCTCAGTGAATTCAAATTTGTTGCAACAAACTCTGAATTCCTTTCCCTCGCTCACCTTTTCAAAAGTCTCTAGGTCCTTTCTGAATCCTTATCACTTATGCAAGTAGCTATTATAACTGATCAAAATGCCTCATGTCGGGTTAACGAATGAAGCGATATTTGTAATGAATGAATGAAGTGAGGTCAAGTAAGATGAATGAATCTGTAATGAACGAGATGAATGAATCTGCAATGAATGTGAATAATCACGCCAATACATCGTGCACATGAATACATCACACCAATAATTGGCTAACTTGTTTTTTTAAAAAATTATCTACTTTGGATTTGACGACTAACTATTTAGTCATTTTTATTTTTGTGACTAAATAATTTTTTAGTCAATGACCAAATTAGTCATTTATTTACTCATTTATAGTTGAGTTGCAAAAAATGAGTAGAATTTAGCCATTTTTAGCTGTTGTGACTAAAATTTTGTCACCTAGTCATTTATTTTCTAAATTCTACAAGTGGAATTAGGTATCCAAAAGACAGGGAAGCAACCAATGTTAAAGAGAGAAAGAGCATATACCCAATATGAAGATGTAAATCTTTGATCCAGTATATACAACTGTAAGGCTATGGCAAGACAAAAAGAGGAAACAAATCTTCTATCCTACATAGCTAACTACAAATTCACCATAAATATGTTTTTTGTAGACAAACAAGTTGGGAAAAAAATAATAATAATAAACACCATTAAAAAATTTATAAGACATAATAAGACACAATCTGACCAAATATAGATAAGTCTATGGCTATTGTAAACTACATTGCAGGTTAGTCACAAAAAAGATAGGTCTAGTTAGGTTGCCCCCAAGCTAGATGCCAAGATATAAGATGTCTAACACCAAGACA
Organism: Sequoia sempervirens; assembly: GCA_007258455.2. Lineage (NCBI taxonomy): Eukaryota > Viridiplantae > Streptophyta > Pinopsida > Cupressales > Cupressaceae > Sequoia > Sequoia sempervirens. Next base: position 12,012 of record VDFB02040897.1, read on the forward strand.
CGTGACATCAAATATCAGATAGAAGACACCAATTATAAGACACCAAATAATTCTTTTTGACAAGAGGGTTTTCAAAAGAGGTTCTTTCAGCAGGGAACCCTTCAAGACATCCAAACACTAAAGGGCCCTTTCAAAGGAATTCTCTTTTTGAAATAGACAAAAAAATTCACAAGTGATTCTGCCATCAAGGAATCCTTTTGAAAGAACTTTTGTTAAGGAATCCTTTTAAAAGAATACTCTTTTTTGAAAAGTGAATTTTTTAGCAAGGGATTCTTCCATCAAGGAATATTTTTGAAAGAAATTTCACCAAGGAATCTATTTGAAGGAATACTCCTTGTTGAAAATTGAGTAGTTATGAAATCCCCCACTTAGAATGATGTGTGTTATGCAAAGAAGCACATGTCATTCTAAGGAGAGAAAAGAAAGATAAGATATTTCATTGCATGAGATACATGGCAAGATGTATTTATGGTATGTTATCACACACGCAAGTGAAAACATGTAGAAATCACAACATCACGAAGCAGACAAGCAGAGATGAAGAAATAAAGACAGAGATGAGAGGGGGTCCTCAAGAAGGAAACACACCTCCAGAATGAGTCACCTCATCCCCCAGCATGTAGAAGAGGATAACTATGCTAGATACTATTGTGTCACTACCATAGAGAAAGTATGGTTACACACAATAGTGTATGACCATCAATGACAATGAACAAGAAAAGCTATGAATGCCACATAGCGGGCAACAACACAATAGAAGGGAGGTGTAAGAATCTCATGAGAAGATGCTTAGAATGGACAGAATAGAGGTAGACCGCAATATCACTTGTCATGTAAAGAAGAGATAGATGTATCAATAGACAGAAGAGTGATGTCACCAAAATCACAAAGTTGTTTTATTTTATCCTTCAAGGCCTTACATTCACTAGTGAAATGGCTATACACTTGATGGTATGCACAAAAAGAATATTTTTTTTTATCATGTTTATGAAAATTCTTATGCATAGGGGGAGGAAGAGTAATTAAGTTGGCTTCGAGAAGCCCCAACAAAATATTCTCTTGCTCAGAAAAAAAAATCAGGAGAAGGAAGCAACCCTTTCTCTTATGAAGAAAGGTTTGACTACTTAGAAGAAGAAGACATAAGGATCATAGACAATGGAGGAGGGGATGGAGACAAACGAGAAGGCTTGAAACCTAAACCATTTGAAAGAGAGTGAGTCTTTGGTTCCAAAGGGACCTTAACTCCTTATTTAATGCGCCCAAGACCATTTCCTTTGTACCCATGTTTAGAAGCGATGTTAAATCCTAGACCATAACATGATTGCAACTCCTCCAAAGGGGGAGGATCAACATTAAGGACATTACAATTTTTGTTCATATTATCCTATTATATAGAAGAATAATCATCTTTGACAACAGGTATGAATGATATTGTCAAAATTTCTAAGTGGATCAGGTCAACTTTATATTCCCCAATCAAGGACGATGTAAAGTCTAAGGAGCCCCAATCATCACCAAGACATGCATTTGATTTAGGAGAAGAAATAGGAGTAGATTGAGAAATGTTTTCTTTAGGAGGATCTTCTTCAGGTACATCTATCTCAAGAGTATCCTTTGTAAAAGGTACTGCTAGAGTAGATGTCAACATATTGGAAAATATTGAAAGGATAAGATTTTTAAGAGCAAGTACAAATGAAGGCTGACCAATAGCTACCATCTCACATAAGTGTATGACATCAAGGTCAGCCTTGATTTTAATCACCTCATTATTAGCAAAAAAAATTATAGAATGATGTAAAGTAGAGGTAACTGCTCCCAAAGCATAAATCCATGGTCTAAAAAAGAAGAAGATTATATGGTATTTTTTTCTGACATAACATATATAAGGGTGGGTACGGTAACAAGTCCCAACCTCAAAGTCAAGATTATCATGCCTAAGGCTTATCAACTAGTATTATCGAATCCATGAATGTACAAAAAAGAAGCGGCGAGAGAAGTTGAATCAATTTTAATTTTAGGAAATAAATCAATACTACATACATTGAGCATTGAACCGGTGGCAATGGGAGTACATCTAATGCCAATATTATTAATGTTGACTAGAATCATTAGAGGATTCGCTTGCTTTTGTAACTCTGAGGGTGGAAGTTCTTGTAGATAGATCATAGTATTTAGAGAATCCACATGAATATAAGCTATCAATGCATTAACATATGTTGGCCTAGCGAAATAAGGTTAGAGAATCTTTTGCAATGCTTCCTAAAGCATACCTTGATAAACTAGCGTAGACTAAAGCAAATCCCATGGTGAGATCTTTTCTGAAGTAATGCGGAGTTTCTTGACAAGATTGTAATCACTAGGTGCTTTAGTTGTGGTTTCAGATGTTGAAAGAAGACTTGGTTGAGAAGGCAATAAAAAAGTAGATTGATCAACATTTGCTCTATTCTTTCTAGTATTATAAGTATAGGCTACCACTATATAAGAGGGAGCCTCGTAATTAAATGGAACACCATGAATAGAACAAATTATTTCAGGAGGACTAGTCAAAGTCACATAAATGACTAGTCTCTTAAGCCATTGAGGGGCAGCAGAGACTATGACAACATTTGTGTATGCATCATGATTAATAGAGGAATTTTTTGAAGAAATATGCTCAACATCTATCCTTGGATAATCCAATTTGAGAGGAGCTTCATCAATCACTAATACGTCATCTCCAGAAGAGAGTGCACTAGAATAAAGAGAAGGTAGAGAAATATTAATAAAATTATCAATGATTGCATCCTCTTACATCAAAATATCCTTACAAGGAATTTCAAGAGAGGGATCAACAAAGAATAATAAGAAAGGAGAGAAGAACTCACTTTCACATTCTTGTAAGAGAACTTCTTGAAGCTTCTTAATAAATTTTGAAAGAGATAAAAGAAAGAAAGATAAAAATTTCATTTTAAAAAAGAGATATAGAAAAACCGACCGAAGGTCAGTGTATATCGCAATTGATAGCATGGAATGGAGTTTGGGGAAATGTCCCAAAAAAAATTCTTAGAAGGGAAAATATTTGATTTGTCATATTTTATTTTATTTTATTGAAGGATTGTTCTCGTCAAGCTAACCAAAATGTAGAGAAGGGAGATTCACTTCTCATGAGTCTCTTGATTACTAAGAGAATCCTAGCAAATGAACTGCCCTAAACTACCTTAGACTACCTCAAGGAACAAAGCTTTAGAGATGGGATAAAAAGGAAAGAGTAACAAAATCATAAATAGTAGGTCACAAAGGTTTTCTAGAAAAACTAATGAGCTCTCAACCAAAGGATAGTAGTGCAGCACATGGATGGTAGTGTGGCACACTAGCATCCCAGAGGCATGCTACCATCTTGTGTGGATCGAAAATTGAGACTATCAAATAAAATAGCTAAATTACTATTTCTACTATGACTGCTAAGGACTCTTGAAATGTGGGAAGATAATGGAGAACAATAGAACTAAATTAAAGTGAACTAAATGAAATATAATCAATAAAACTAATGAGAAAGAAAGTTCTCACAATGGACCAAGTAATGAAGCCTCCACCAAATATGTATCTTTGATACCTACACACATAAGATCAAGGAAAATTATTGGGACTATTTGGAGACTTTTCTCAGTCAAGTCCCTATTTTTTTGTTTCCACCTCAGTAGTAGCTAAGTAGATAGAGAACATAAAGACACAATGAGTGATAAAATAAAACCCAACTATGGAGGAGAACCTGTATTATGAAATATATAGACAAAAATATAAATAGAAAAGATAATAATATATATAGACAAGGGATGTGAGAAATCCCAAGATGCTCAAAGACACAAGACAAGAGAGATATCACTTGCAAGGTTTTAGGAAACCAGAGAGAGTTGTAAGAGCCAAGAGAGTAGTAGAGAGCATTGTGAGAACTTGAGAACATTGTAGCAAGAAAGAGAATTGTTCGAGAGAAATACCAAGAGAATTCAAGAGAGAATCCAAGAGAGTTTAATAGAATGAAAGATATAGATTTAAAAGAGAGAAGAGGAGGGAAAAGAAGGTTCCCAATCCATTACAAGATGCATGAGGTGTGATGCAGAGTATGAAGGGAGATCATTCACCAATCACAATTCAATCAGTTTAGAACAATCTTTCAATCACAAAACCCCAACTTGATGTCCAACTCACCACTCACTCATATTCCCTGGTATCATTCCAAATAGTTTTTTCTGACCATAAATTACTCATCATTTCAAATACCCTTTAAGCTCTACCTTGACATATCCAAAAAGGAGATAGGGTTGTTTTGTAACAATACCCTCTAAAAATTGTTGCTACGCTGCAACTAGGCTCAATTAGCCCTGATTTACAAAGCACCTTTGCGAAACTCTTCACCCAATCCACTAAAATCTATTCCAATGTTCTTCATAGGTCACAAATGGTTTAAATCAACAACTTTTTCCAACTGAAACACCTTCTAGTTCACCAAACCCCAAAACCCTTATTTACACCTATTTAGGCTTGTACACAAGAGGATTTATTGAAACTACCAACTCCAAACCTCCACTCTATAAACCAACACTTCAAACATACCAAATATGGTCTTCTCATGCTTCACAAACCAACTTTCACTCTTTATCAGTGCTTTGTCATCAAACCCTAACACCTACACCTCTCATTTGTAAATTTCACACTAGGGCATCGCCATATTATCCCAAAACCTCCATCCCTACATCTACAACCTACAAACATGAAATTAAACCCTATCTAACACCATTCCACCAACTGTCAAATCATTTCATTAGTGGAATGGTCTCTTATGCCATTTTACACTTTGAAGCCCTAAAAATAGGGTTTTTCATATCATTTTCAGAAAAACACTTCAAACCACCTCAATTCTCAATGAAAATATACACAACCATAGCCAAATCAAAGAAGATTAATTAATCTACCAATTATAATTCAATTCATGTCAAATGGAGAGCATACGAAGCCATACAAATCTCTGGAGCAGTAGAAAACATAGAAATCTCACAAGAAAATAGAGTTTCAATGTTGCTTGATCACCAAAATTACATCCAAAAGATTGCCTCAAATGTTTTCAGGCCAATTTAAACTTTTCCAAACAAAAAAAAATGGTTCAAAACTAATTTTTGAATGTATGACTCTTCAACTTCCACCTATGACAAAAAATGCAAAGTTGCACAAGCAACTTTTCAACTTTTTTACAAAATTTTAACAATATGACTCCAAATCGACCCAATATGACTCCATACAATGGAAAATGGTCTATTATGACCTTATTACATCCAACAAGACTCTAATACTTAAAAACCAAACATGAGACCATATTTACAAAAGTTGACATGGTGCCCATGCACCATACACTTGGAAAGAAAAAGGACTCAAGTCCCTTTGAGGACTATGTTGCAACCAAAACCTTGCTTGATGACATTATTTCTTTGATCTTCAAATGCCTCTCCATCTGATAACCCTTTCCACTAGATCAAATACTGGAAAGCAGCATTAGTCTTTACATTTGTGAACTCTTTGGCATCTATAAAGTTCTCTAACTTCAACAACTTGCTTGATGGATAGTCTTTGACTTCTTCTTCACCTGGAACTAATGTCAAACCTACCTTTATGCCTACAAACATACCTCTACCACCCTTGTCTTGAACTGTCTTCTTCTTTACTCTTGATGCATACTTGAACTCACCCATATGTCCTTTCCATTCACCTTGAATCACTCCACCTTTTCCCTTCATCTCTTCCCTCTATGGTTATGACCTTATGTCTATTGCTTGAGGAGGAATACCAACCTCTGATATAAGATGATCAACCTTAGGGCTATTGATGTAGATCCAGGAGGCTCAAACACATTCACAATGACAACCTACCTTCTAGAGGCATCTAACAAGATTAAAATAACTTACTTGAGCAACCTAAACAACTCTCAAAGTCTAACAACCAATAGAAACATGATTTCTCACTTTCACCCCTTGAATCCTAGTAGTAGTGCAAACTCAGTTTTTGGCCATCAACTCAAATATCCTCCAAAACACCTGAAAAACACATGATGGTTTTTGACACCCATTTCAAAGTTGTAACACATATCACAAATTCAGATACAATTCCTTTGGATCAATTCCCCAAAATCACCCCTTCTACGCTAATCTAATTAGGCTGATTAGGCCTAAATTACAAAGCAACATGCCTTCAAACTTGTCACAGGCCCTTGAAACCTTGGAGCAGCATTTTCTATTCCCTCAAAACTTAGAATCCACAAGAAATTTCTAGACTTGATCCCTCTAGCCTAGCAACAAAACCCTTGTTTCCATGCCAAATTAAGAGGGTTTATTCAAAATCCTACTTGCACAACCTCCTAGACCATGCCACTGACTCAAACAGGTGTATTTTGACCCCTATAAGCTCAAAAGTTAAAGAAAACTCCACACTCTCACTGAATTCCTCAAACCCTAGATACAAGGCTCCATTTTCATGTGTTTTCCTTACAAAAGGTCAACAAATTAATCAGTAGGTTCCCTTCCTTTATTTCTCTTCCAACAATCTAACCATGCATCCTACCTTCTACATAGACTTCCTAGGGACCATTACATGATTCACATTAGGTACAGTTGGTGTAAGGGCCCTTTAAAACATAATTTTGTCGCAAAACCCTCAAAACAGGGTGTACCGGTTGTATCAAGAAATACAAGGATTTCTAGCACAAATCACTATGAAAGTCTTTCAAACCTAATGCAAAACAATTTCAAAATAGGCCACCACAAGGAAAGAAAGATTAAATAGCATATATCAGGTTTTTACGGCTTGTACAGGTCTGCAAATATGAAGAAACACATAAAATTGTAGAAAAACTTAGAATTTCCTTATTGCCAATACCTTGAACTTCAAACCATCATTACAAATGGTGTCTTCATGAATTTTTAAAGGCTTCTCCCCTTTAACCACTAACCAACTACCCCTCAACTGAAATTTGAACCACCTATGACCGTTGGAAATCATAATTCCACCTTTTACACAATTTAATACATTTACAAACATAGTAAAGTATTTGCACATTATGACCCCCTAAAACCACACCAAAGTCTTGGAAATAGCTTTATTACATTAACAAAACTCAAACCTTTAGCATGTCTATGTCAATTCAAAAAAATTCCTTCAAAGGCTACAAAACAATTCTTAGTTCAAGATTGAATTTTCCACTTCATGATCACTAAACTCAAAGACTCATCCTAAGACATACTTAATGGTCTTGAGTGACCTTATTCAAAACAAAATATGCCCATACTAACCTATTGACCTCCCTATTTACCATCAGATGATCAAGCATGGAGGATGAGTTGTAGGTGCTCCTACACCAATTATCAACCTCAAGTTTACCTACCTTTGAATGATCACTATCTTCTTGTGCAAACAATGAATGGAGAACTTCACTTACCATCATAGAAAGATGCTTTTTAAGCCAATCTTGAAATTCCAAAATAAATTCATCCTTGACCTTTTCAATCTCATTTTCCCTCAAAATCAGATCACTCTTCACCTATGTTGTCTTGGTACCTTCTATTCTTGAAGTGGTTGCAACCTTCATATTATTTTCTTCCTCTATCTTTACAAACTCTTTCCTACCTAACATTATCACCTTGGCTTCCTTACCTTGTCCTTTATCATCCTCTACTAATGGAATCAATGTAAAAGAGATTCCATCTTTCCCAATCTCATAAGTATTGTTCCTACCATCATATATTACATGCCTATCAAACTGCCATGGTCTCCCTAGCAGCAAATGGCACACATCCATAGGCAACACATCACATAGGATCCTATCTTTGTATCCACCTATACTGAATTCAACCCAAGCTTGCTCATTTACTAAAATAGATTGACTCTCATTCAACCAAGATTCTTTATAAGGTGTTTCATGTGGTATCTTTTCCAACTTAAGTTTGTCAACCATTTTTATGGACACCATGTTATCTGTGCTTCCAGAGTCTATTACTACTTTACATACCTTTCCCATGCATTTGCAAGTTGTACTGAATAGTGTCCTTTGTGTTGGATCCTTCTCCTTTGATGCTTTGAGGAGTGTTCTTCTAACCATTAAGGATTCTCCCACTTTTGGAGCAACAAGTTGATTAGGAGAGTTAACACTCTCACAATCTTCCTCTTGCACCAATTGGACTCTCTTATCACCACCAGTTGAAGTAAAAGGTTGTTTCTATGGAAACTTCCATGCTTGATGACCAAATTGATTGCAATGATAAAATATTCCTGAAAATGTGTTTGAACCTCTGCCTTGTCCACCAACTCTTCCTCAAAAGTCTCTAAATCCACCTCTTTGATCAACAACTTGGTCTTTTCTTTTACTTGATTCTTCTTGGTCTTCATAGGACTTCCTTCAACCTCTTCCTCTACTAGTTTTTCCTCTACCTCTTCCTTGTCTTTCTTGCCTTCTTTTTAACTTCTCCTCTGCCCTAATAGCCAACTAAAAAAATTCTTCAACCATCCTAGGAGTAACAAGACTCAATTCATCTTGAATTTGAAATCTCAAGCCTTTCATATATGTTGTTATCTTTTCATTTTCATCTTCAACATAACCAACTCTAATACTTAACTTATGGAACTCCTCAATGTATTCCATGACATCCAACTCTTTTTGTTTTAGATTCAACAGCTTCCTAAATGTTTGAATTTCATAATCTATAGGTAGAAATTGTCCCTTCGCCTTAGCTACCATTTTGTCCCATGAGCTTATCTTAACTTTTCCCTTCTTTACTCTCTCCTCTTGCACATAGTTCCACCATGCTAGGGCAGGGCCACTTCAACTTGGTCTTTGCAAACTTTACATTTTGTTCTTCTACAACCTCCTTGTACTCAAAGTAGTTGTCCAGTGCATTTATCCAATCCAACACTTCTTCAAAATCTAATTTTCCACCATACATTGGAAAATATATTTTCACCTCAGAAGCATCTCCTCTGACAGCCTTCAACATCTTAACCATCCTTCTTTCATCAAGGTCCAACTCATCATCACCTTGGAATCCTCTCTGAGGGTTTTCATTCTCACCCTCTTCCTCTTCCTCTTGGTCACTTTCCTATTCAATGGCCTTTCCTCTCCTTTGATTTGTTTCCAATGCTACAAGTCTATCCAAAACTACTTCTTAAGACTCTTTCATCATCCTATTCTCTCTAGCAATGAATGCACTAACTTTAGGAGGCATCTTGTCCTTCAATTTGCAACTTTCCTTTATTCAAACTTCAACCTTTCTTCCTTGAAATGATCAAAACCTATTCTCTGATACCACTTGATGTAGAGAAAGAAGGAATATCATTTACCGATCACAATTCAATCATTTTATAACAATCTTTCAATCACAAAACCCCAACTTGATGTCCAACTCACCATTCACTCATATTCCCTTGTAGCATTCCAAACAGTGTTTTCTGACCATAACTTTCAAAATAAATTGAAAATAAACAAACCACTCATCATTTAAAATACCCTTTAAGCTCTACCTTGACATATCCAAAAAGGAGATAGGGTTGTTTTATAACAATACCCTCTAAAAATTACTGCTACACTGCAACTAGGCTCAATTAGCCCTATTTTACAAAGCACCCTTGTGAAACTCCACCCAATCCACTAAACTCTATTCCAATGTTCTTCACATGTCACAAATGGTTTGAATCAACAACTTTTTCCAACTAAAACACCTTCTAGTTCACGAAACCCAAAAACCCTTATTTAGGCCTATTTAGGCTTGTACACAAGAGGATTTATTGAAACTACCAACTCCAAGCCTCCACCCTACAAACCAACACTTCAAACATACCAAATATGGTCTTCTCATGCTTCACAAACCAACTTCCACTCTTTATCAGTTCTTTTTCATCAAACCCTAACACCTACACCTCTCATTTGCATGAAAACTTATAAATTTTACCCTAGAGCATCACCATATTAGCCCAAAACCTAAAAACATGAAATTAAACCCTATCTAACACCATTCCACTGAATTTCAGAGCATTTCATTGGTGGAATGATCTCTTCTGTCATTTTACACTTTCAAACCCTCAAAATAGGGTTTTTCAGACCATTTTCAGGAAAAAAAAACACTTCAAACTAGCTCAATTATCAATGAAAATATACACAACCATATCCAAATCAAATAAGATTCATTACTCTACCAATTCCAATTCAATTCATGTCAAATGGAGAGCGTACAAATCCGTACAGATCTCTGGATCAGTAGAAAACACAGAAATCTCATAGGAAAACAAAGTTTCAATGTTGATTGATCACCAAAATTACATCCAGAAGATTGCCTCAAATGTTTTCGAGCCAATTTAAACATTTCCAACTAAAAACAAATGGTTCAAAACTACCTTTTGAATGTGTGACCCTTCAAGTTCCACTTATGACCAAAAATGCAAAGTTGCACAAGCAACTTTTCAACTTTTTTACAAAATTTTAACAATATGACTCCAAACTGACCCAATATGACTCCATACGTTGGAAAATGGTCTATTATGACCTTATTACATCCAACAAGACTCTAAACACCTAAAAACCAAACATGAGACCATATTTACAAAATTTGACATGTGCCCCTACACCAAGGTGTTACCACTGACAAAAGAAGGTGACAAGTGGCAAGGCACTCAAAAAATGATTGTTTGAATGCTGAAATTCCATGGGATGATAGTGTGGCACATGGATGTCCACATGACGTGCTAGAGTCTAGAAAAATCACACTTGAAAACAATAGGAATGAGGAAACACAAGTTTTGACACAAAGCTGACACACAAAGGTAGTTGTTGAAAAGGGGTCTTGAGAAGGGAAAAGGATGATACAAGGGCTAAAATGAGCCTACACAAATACTAAGAGAGTGGACACTAAAATGGATGCAAAAAATTTAAGTGAAATTGCAAGGGGTATAATTTTATGACATTACAATTGCTTGAATTAGCTTGAATGATTGCTTGATTTTGATGCTTGAAACCTACATCACAATGTTAGCTCCAAAACATAATATGAATACACATGAATCTTAACATGATGATATGATCTTGATTGTTGTTGTAGATGATTGATAAATCTACTCTTCAATGCTCTTGACAGTAATATTTTATCTTGTAAAGTCTTGATAGTGTGTCTAACTAATGCTTCTAGGTTTGAATTGATAAAATAACTATGTATTTATAGGTGTTTATCTAATTTCCCAAAAATTAGATTCCATAAGACGACACTTGAAACTTGAATTTGAATCATTAAAATGCCACCAAAAGCATATTAAAAATTAGGTCTTGGCACTTAAGGAGGACAGGACCCATTTTCCCTTGGGAAAATGGGTCCTAGAACCTAAATCCAGGACAAACAATTTCCAAGGTGTTTAAATTAATGTGAACATTTATTTAATGTTGATTTTCCTTTCAAAAAATGGGAATAATAAGGCTTAGGAATGCATAATTTAGGAAATTAGAAGCTTAATTAAGTCCAATTAATTAAGGGGATGCAAACATAGTGTGAAAATATAAAGGAGTACATTTTTCTACACTACATTTAGCCCCCACTTTAATGAGAGTATGAACCTACTAAATATCCAAGATACTAAGGGGGTGAATCAGTATCTTCTTAATTTTTTTGATTAGATACTATCCAATTATTCTAATCCATACAATAGCAAATATAAGTAAAAGCATAAATAGAACATGAAATCACAAAACACATGAACACCAGGATTTTTACATGGAAAACCCAAAATGGGAAAAACCACAGTGAGTGTTAGCTCACAATATAGTATAATCAATTATAAGATATTAAAAAATGGGGTAGCTCACTGTTAGGACTCACTATCCAAATACAAAGGCTCACTTCCTACAAAATGGCTTACAACCAGAAAATGAACTGATAAAGTACACCTAGTGAGTGTTAATTCAATTCCAATGAAGCTTAGTAAACTAACTTGACACACTTCATCATATTCACTCTTCTTCACATTCACATTCACATTCACAACATAGTCATCTCTCATTCAATCTTCAAAAATTGTCCAATATATATCTGATCTCTCCAAAAGCATCAATTAGGTCGTCCTAATTAGATGCACTTCTTATTTACCAAAAATACCAACTATCAGCTACAAGCTTTCACAAAATCTTCCTAAAAATCAATTCAAACACCCAACACGCTACATCATGTCAGCATAGACCTAAGATAGGTCGCACATATATCTGCATAACAAAAATTAATTCACCATTACACAACTCATCCATTAGGTCAGCTAAGGATAGACTTAATAGAAAAATTACAATCAACAAAGTAATGTCGATACACCATACGAGCATCTAAAGACATGAGATATTGAATGTACATGCTTACAGCATCCATTCACCATTTCCAAAAACTGCAAGCAACAGTAATCATCAACAAACAATTGCAGACGAAAATACCAGAGAATGTAAGCATTATGTCAGTTCAAATGCTAGACCAGAATACTAGAACAAATTAAGACTAAGTCTTGCAGTTGCAACTCATATATCATGGTGACATCAATGACAACACAAAACAACAAAATGATATTTTCTTCATTTTTCCAACAATCTCCCCCTCTTTCATTGATGGCAACATGTGCCAAAAATAATATTTTCAAAACTCCTTATTTACAACACTTCTCCCCCTGACACCATTATTTCACCATTATTCACTCCCCCTTTGACATCAAGGACAAAGGGTGTCTCAAAAACTGAAATTGAAATATGAAAACAAAGCATGCATCAACCGGAGGATGGTGAGCCTTGAAGCTCCTTAAGAATACCTTCACATATTGATTTACCATTCTCCCAACTATCCTTTGTAGCAATCAACATCCTATTCAAGGATTCCAACTCTACCAGAGTTTCTTCTACACCATTTGAAGTATCAGGAGTCAAATTTATATTCTCAATTTTTTTTATGCCCTCCAAGGCCTTGCCAACCAAAGTGTATTCCACTCTTATAATGCCACTTAACTAGTCAATTTTTTTGATAATCTCTTCTTTTTGCTTTTGTAAGACAAAGAATTTATCTTTATGTGTAGTTATGGCATTCCAAGTTGATCTATCTCTATCTTTGGATATATTGTAAGTACCAGAGACAATACTCAACTAGTACTCAATGGAGTCCATAAAAACCTTAATTTTCTAGGTGGCATCTGGCCACTTCAAGCAATAAGCAAGAACAACATTTTCTTCTGACTCATAGATCTTCACAACTTCCAAATTCTTTTCAACATTTGAGTGTGCAAGAGCACACTTGTCATGCAATGCTAATAGCCTTTTCTCTACTAGTTCTCCTCAACTTCTTGTTTTTTCTTTTCTCCAAGCCTAGAGGTATACTCCTTAAAATAATCTAGCAACAATCTCAAATTTTTAATAGGAGTGAGGGATGCATCAATAGATGCACTGGGTGTGACCTCCTGCAATGCCTTAAGAGCATCTTCTATAAGTTATGTTCCTTTTTGATATGTTTCAAGAATCTCCTTCCTTCCAAATGCCTACAATGCAACTCCTAACACCACTTTATGCACTGGAGACATCTTCTCCACATCTACAAACCCTTCAATCATAGGAAGTTGTAGAAGTTCTTGAGGAATTATTGGATGAAATCTGATTTTCTTAGACAATAATCCTTTCAGAACATCATTACCAGAGGATAATTCTCCAGGATGCTTAAGATATTTTACAATATGCTTTTGACTTTCTTCATTTTTCCTGACAGATTCCTTGTTTTTCTTTTCTTCCTCTCCCTTTTCCTTCTCTTCTTCCTTATTTTCTTCTTCCACTTTCTCTTCTTCGTCTTCCTTTTTATTTTCATCTTTATCTTTATCCTTGTCTTCTTCATCATTTCCATCTTTTCCATTTTCATTTTGCTCTTCTTCTGGATTATCTTTTTCTTCTTCATCGCTACTTTTCCCTCTTCAGTATTACCCTTTTCATCATTGTCTTTTTCACCTTCAGTGTGCTTTGAAGGAGCATCATCATGTTTTTTAGGCTCAACTTCAACTTCATTCTACTTCTCAATTTTTGAAGGATTAATTTCACCACCGACATCATTTTCAACATCAAAGTCCTCAGAAATATTTGCATCACCTGTATTAAGAGGAGTATCTTCCTCAAAAATTTTAACAGTGGCATCTTCATTAGCCTTAAGCATACCATATTTTTCTATTGTATCCTGGATCACCTTTTTTGTTTCCTTCCTTATTTTCTTTCTTTATCCCTTGCCATTAAAATATTAACCCTTTTCTTCATTTGAAACATATCTACACAAAAAAATTTCAAAGAATCCAGATCATCTGGGATCAAAGAAGACCCAATTTTATCAAATGCATTGTTCCTGATTTTCTCTTCAAGTGCAACAACCTCTGATCTCCTTTGCATTAGAGTTTCCCACATATTCTCAGGTACATCTTCTTTCACATCACCCCATTTAACTTCCAAGATGATAACATATTGAATGACAACTAAAATTAATGTTTTATTATCCTCTTTTCTAACATCATCATAATATTTTGTTGTCAGCTTCATCATGTTCTAGAAATGTAATAAGGAATTAAGAGTTGCCTCTAATTTGAAATGGGGACTAGAACTTACCAGGATGTCTTGTTCTTCACTCTAGTACATAGAGGCTTCATCAAACACCTTAGTCTTCTTCGACTCTGGTTTGGTGTGCACATGAACACCAAATTTCTGCTCTTCCTTGATATTAGAAGAGGATACAACATGCACTCTCTTAGAACAAACAGCTTCCTTAGAAGCACCTTCACCAGAGGATAAACTTCCTCTTCTTTTCCTCACTAATTTTATAGCAGGATCCTCTTCCTCTTCATCCTGATCATCTGTGATGCTAAGATTTTTCTCCCTTGTAGCTTTCTCTTTCTTTATTCTTTTTCTAGGGCCCACCAAAGGAATTTATTTCCTCTTCCTAGATCTAGTATTAGGTCTGGAGGAAATCGAACCTTTTCCTTTATCAACGGTACTGGGTTCAATCTTTACTGTAGGAGCTACGGAGGGTTTAGGAGGAATCTTGTCAAATCTCCTTAGGCTAGATAATTCTACCTTCAACTCTTCTCCCTTAGCCCTTCCAAGAGAAATCCGCTCATTAGTGAATCTAGCTTCTCCAAGCTTCTTTTCCACTCTCTTTCTAATTATTGAATTTTGATTCTCCATTGGATTTCCATAGATTTTTCTACATAAGAATCAATTCTGGGTTCATTGGGATCCTTCATATTTTTTAGCAACATTTGTACATAACCCTCAGCCTCTTCTTTTGTAATTTCATATCCCAATGGTTGAATCCATGGTCTGGGGATCTACTACTTCAATCATGCATTCATTAGAGGAAACATGAAATATGATGTCACCTTGATATTTCTCAACAATTTTCCTCAAAATCCTATCTCTTTCATTCATGTTGTTCTTAAATACAACAAATAATGTTGTTATAGCATTTTCTTGAGCTTTTAGATCACCCAAACTATGCATATAATCAAAAATTTGATGTCCCACCACTCTCGATGAGTCCCAAAACACTTCATCATTCTTTCCAGGAAGTCTCTTCATGAAATAAAACAACAAACATACAATCAATGAACTGAGTTTGAAAGCATACTTCCTTTCTTTTCTCAACTGTAAATTCTCAAGCAATTGTTTCCAAAGAAGCTCACATAATTCATATTCTGCACCATTGACTACCATATCAAAACTAGTATAAATGGTTGTGGCTGAAATAGAGTTCTCTCTGTTGGTGAAGTATATTTTGTGACCAATCATGATAGTTGCATACTTCACAGCCGGATTAGTGATAGATTTTTTTTTTAAAGGCTCTCTTGTCATATGTGGCTCTTGTAAGTTTTGTTACCACCTCATTCTTCAAGGCTTTCAATATAAGTACTGATCCTTTATCCCAGAGGCTGATAACAACCCTAATTTCCTCCTTAGTTATCAAGTGTGGTCGATCAGTCCACAAGAATTTATCATGAATTTTTCTTAGGACTAGCTTCACAAATCCATCATCAACCATAGAACTGAAGTTGGGAAATTTGCTCCATCTGTCTAACCTCTTTGCAACCAGGTTCGAGTATTTAGGTTTTATCAAGAAACTCTCCAATAAGCTCATTTTTCCAAATGTCAATCAATTTGGTGTGATTGAATTCCTCGGTCTTTACTCAAATATACATTCTTGTGTCCTCGGTTAGCATAACCCCATGAGGGATTGATGAGAAGACACTCATAGGGTCATCTTTGAAAACCTTCAAGGAATATTTCCTATAGGATGGTTTGGGTCTCTCTGACACTTTAATGACTACGGGGGTTGTCATTCTTCCCAATAAACAACTCAAAGATCTCAAACCACAACTGCACAGAAAATTAAAATACCTCTTTCTTCATAATGAACCAAAACTAGGGTTTGCATGGCTCGAACTTCAAATTACCTCAAGAACGCTCTAAAAAGCTCTTCAATTTCTTCAAATGCATGAGTTATCAAAATACCTTACAGATTTCCTTTATAAAACAACAATTTTCCCTAACTCGCATTAAATGTGGTAGATTTCAAAAAGTTGCTAAAAACTCTTCTTCTCTACTCAAAAAAACCCTAATTTTCTCTGCAAACGATCATTCCTTCATATTTTCTTTTGGTTCCACTTGCATAACCTCTAGCTTATTATTTCTCACAACATATCTTCATGCCAAGGAATGACATGCCAAACATCAAGGGGGTTCAAGTGATTTTCTGTTAAAGCTCCCCCTAAGACCTTGTTGGGTCTAGTTCCCAGAGGAATTGTTTGTACCAGATGAGGGCACAAATTCATCTTTCATCTTAGTCTCTTCTATCTTCCTCCAAATCTTATTCATTTCTTGCTTAATATCATCTTTGTCAACCTTCTTCATAGGTTCATTCTTTTCTACCAAATTGGTTTGCTTATCCTTTTTTTTGTTGCAAACTCTTGAGATATGTCCTTGTTTGTTGCAATTATAGCAAACAACATTTCTTTGATTAGTCTGACTTCCATTGACTCTTGTTCGACACTGATTAGATTTATGTCCATACTTGTTACAAGTATAACAGTACCCATTAAAGGATTGATTCACTCTTCCTCCATTAAATCGCTTCATCATCAAGGTTTTGCATTCACTAGCCCTATGTCCAATTCTTTTGCATGCAAAACATTGACCAGTGAAGGAACCAGGAAATTGATTCATCCTACTCCTACGTTTTGTTGCCCTATGACCAAATTTGTTGCATGAAAAATAAGTTCCATTAAAAGATGGATACCTTTGTGCATTAGGTTGTCTCACAGGTGGTCTCCTAGCAAAGTTCCTTGAATTTCCTTTCTGCTTTCCTTTATTTTAAGTCTTCTAGTTATCCTTAGAGGTTTTACCTCCTTCCATTCCCAAGCCACCCTTTTCTTTACTCGGTTTTTTCCCTAAAATCAATTCATCAAGCTTGTTTGAGCTAGATTTGAAATTGTTTTCATAGAGTTTCGCCTTCTGCAGATCCACTTCTAGGTTCACTACTTCTTGTTTAAGCTTGGTGCACTCATCAGACTTTCTTTGTACCAATTTTTTCAGACATTCTTCAATTCTTTTCTTCTCCTCTACTTGCACTTTCAAACCGGTAATTTCTTCATTAGCCTATTTCAATTGATCAGTTACTTCCCTATGCCTTTCTTTGAACTTTTTCAATTGCTCTTTTAATTTTTGGACACATTCATTTGCATCTTCAATAATTTCTCTCAACTCCTTATTTTCACTTTCAACTTTATTAAGATCCTCAAGGGAAATCTAGAGCTCTTCTTTATCATTCATTTCTTCCATCTTCATGATCTCCCTCAAGCTTTTAGGCTTTTCCAAAGGAACCAAGCTCTGATACCAATTGTTGAATATCCGAGATACTGAGATGGGGTGGTGAATCAATATCTTCTTAAATTTTCTAATTAGATACCATCCAATTAGTCCAATGCATACAACAACAAAGATAATTAAAATCATAAACAAAACATGAAATCATATAACATATGAACACCGAGATTTTCACATGGAAAACCCAAAATGGGAAAAACCACGGTGAGTGTTAGCTCACAATATAGTATAACTAGTTATAAGATATTACAAAATGGGGTGGCTCACTGCCAAGAGTCACTGTCCAAATACAAAGGCTTACTGCCTACAAAATTACAATGACAAAATGGCTTACAAATAGAAAATGAACTCATAAAGTATACATAGTGAGTGTTGATTTAGTTCCAATGAAGATTAGTAAACTAACTTGACGCACTTCATCATATTTCCTCTTCTTCACATTCACATTCACAACACATTCATCTCTCATTCAATCTTCAAAAAATGTTGAATGTATATATTTGATTTCTCTTCAAGCATCAATTAGGTCGGCCTAATTAGATGCACTTCTTATTTACCAAAAATACCAACTGTAAGCTACAAGCATTCACAAAATCTTCCAAAAAATAAATTCAAGCACCCAACACACTACATCATGTTAGCATAGACCTAAGATAGGTCACACATATATCTGCATAACAAAAATTAATTCACCATTACACAACTCATCCATTAGGTCAACCAAGGATAGACCTAATAGCAAAATTGAAATCAATAGAGTAATGCTGATACACCATACAAGAATCTAAAGACGTGAGATATTGAATGTACGTGCTTACAGCATCCATGCACCATTTCCCAAAACTGCAAGCAACAGTAATCACCAGTAAACAGTTGTAGACCAAAATACCAGAGAATGTAAGCATTATACCGGTTCAAATATTGGACCATAATACCAGAACAAATTCAAACTAGGTCTTGTAGTTTCAACTCATATATCATGGTGACATCAATGACAACACAAAACAACAAAATGAGATGTTCTTCATTTTTCTAACAAAGCCCACACTCAAAATCACACTAAAGTATACAAATAAGTTAAGAGAGGTCTAATTGTACATTTTTTGGAAAGATAAGATGACAAAGATCAAGGAGGATGATAAAGCCCCTAGGATCAAAGATCCAATGAAAAACCAACAAAGGCACAAAGAGACATACGAATGCAATAGCAACATAAAATGCAACATCATAAAGTATCAAAATTAATGCAGATAAAGAAGAAAAATGGATCAATCTTTGACTGTTTGTCCAAATGATATGGATCAATCCTAGGTTGTTTGTCCACAGATACACTCACAAGGCCTAGTGTAGTCTGGTATACACTAGGTGATCCCTAAGGCAATATGAGAAACACACAATGGTCTGGTGTATTCTGATATACACCAAGTGTGTACTCATAATGATACCAAAAGTTATACTCCCTGATAAATTTGATAAGGTGCTACACACAACAATCACTAGGCTAGAAAGTTGTATTATGCTAGACACTCATGAAATAAAGGCACCACAAAGCAAGTTGTGTTATGCTTGGTGGCCAAGAATTTTTTTTATGATAGTCAAAGGGGTTTTGATTGGTTCATGAAAGGTATCACTTTAGGGAACATCATGCTAGATATCACCATCAAGAGAGGACTAGTCGAGAGATAAAATATTTTCACCTTAGGGAATGCAAGCCATAGCATTACCACTAAGAGGAATGTCATATGCCAAGAAATTTCATGCTCTTGAAGGACTTCAAACCTAATGTAACCACCAAGAAAAAATTTCATGTAAAATAAGAATACCAAACTTTGAACAAGGTCATGTCATCAAGCATGCAACAAGTAGGAGGCATAATGCCCCCCACTTTAAAGAAATTGTTAAATGCCATGTTGTTAGCAATTACTTTAAAGTAGAAGATGATAAATTCCAATTGAAAAAAGATAAATGAGAACTTATTTGGAAAGCCTTATGCCAAACATATGTTTCCAAAAAAAGTTACGTCATGAAAAGGAGGTTTCCCCCCATATGCAATCCTAAGATAACACATAAGGGATCCACAAATTTGGGGTCAGCATATGTATTTGCTATAGTGATATAATTGAGCTCAAAATCATCATCATTCCTAAAATAACTCATGGAACAATGATCACAAAGGAAGAATGACACATGGAGAGTGAAAAAAAAGGAGAAGCCTTTTGGTTCAACATGGAAGATATCTAAATGTCTTGATGCTTTGCATCATCTCCAAAAGGATTACACAAGAAAAATGAAAAGACAATGATTACAAAAGATAGAAGAATTAAGATACAAATAGAATAATGTCACAACAGATTTTCTTCCTTTGTATCCCTGCACCAATGAAATGACAAGGTTTCATCCACAGTAGGCTCACAAACATAAATACATGCCAAGCAGCACAATACAGGAGATCACATTACACACATGCAATCACACAAAGAAAAGAAGGCATAAAGCTAGTATGACACATGCAAGCTGACCTCAAGTAAGTCATCTATATCCCAATATTTTTCATCATATGCAAAAGGTGGATGACTAGAGAAAGGGGAAACAATGAGTATCATACTAGGAAAATCACCAAGTTCAACATGTGGTGATGCACTCTTGTTAGGAGGATCATCATGGTTGTTCTCATCTAAGCTCATAGAAGAGGAAAATAATAAATTCATCTCATTATGCACTTCCTTGTCAATCTTAACAATCTCATCATCATCATTTAAGTTAATCATAGCGGGAGGTCTAATGATAATATCCATAGAGGTTTCATGTTTTGGTTGTGGAAAAGGTGGAGAATCATCATGCTTTGCTTTAGTTAGATTTTGATCTTAGTTTGTTTGTTCATTCTCTTATTTTAACTTACAATAAATAGCATGATGTCTATGCCTACACTCTTTAACATTTCTATTTCTTTTGCACAATTTTCAAGTTGTTATTGTGTACGAGCAAGTTTATCAACCATAGGTTTATTTTCTTCCCACAAGGGAGGAATGGAAGGTACCATCGAGGTTTGTTCAACCACTTTATCTTTGGGTTTATAAACTTGTCTGATCTTAGGAGGCACAATAGGAATAGTACGATTATTTCTTGGTCTCTTATATGAAATAGGTGGAGGATTTGTTATGGATTTATCTTGGTTACTTGGAAGGGATTTTGGTCCAATCATGGTTTCATCAATGATAGGAGGCTCAATCATGGGTTGAGGGATATTGCTAAGAGATAATTTTGCTATACACTTTGCCTTGAACTTTTGGTAAGATTTGAGAAAAAAGTCTTCACAAGGCTTAAGAGGTTCCATATATTCGGGCCAAAATAAATCCAATGAGAAATACCCACAGAAAGAAAAAGGATTAAAACCACTATGATGCACAGTGAAAATTTCATTATCAAATAGAAATTTTAAGAATTTATGTACTACCAAGGGGACAACATCCATGGAGTGTAGCCATGGGTAGCCTAGCTTTACACGGATTTGGTTTGATGACAGGATGATGGAGAATGAGACTTCTAATTGCTTTGATCCAAATTTTAAGGGGAGAGTGATCAAACCTATCATAGGGAAAGAAAAACCATTATGTTTTTTGATCCATGCTTTCTATTGTTTATAAGATTCTTGATAAAGTTCATGCAAAAATAAGAATTCCTCAATGATCACATTCTCTACACACACGAGATCAATTATTATCCCATTGGTCAGATTTTTATTGATTCTTTTGGATATGTAAAGAGGACCATCAAGTACATGTTTAATTATGTCATTTTGTGAGAAAGCAATGTCAAGAGACATTTTGGTTTGGCCCTTACAAGGTTGAATTTCAATGAAGTTGATCATAGTGTGTATATCATCCCCATTATCAATCATGTTTCATTAGTCATGTTTTGTATGTTTTCAACATTCATCACTTCACTCTTGGTGTCACTAGATTTAACAAATGAGATGTTATGATTTGGCATTGGATTGGTAAATATTTGTAAATTTTAGTTGGGCAGGGAAATGGATTTATTTCCTTGATCATTAATACCACCAATCTAGATGTGATTAGAATCAATGAGGTCTTGCACAATATTTTTAAGATGCATACATCATTTTTTATCGTGTCCATTTTATTGGTGATAATGGAAAAAGACATTTGGATGATATTTAAGAGGTAAAGGCTTAGTAGGATCAAGGGTTCTAGTAGGAGGTAAGGTAATTAAGTTCTTGCCCAAGAGTTACAACATGATGGAATGAAGGGTATCAGGTAATGGAGTAAGTCGTCTATTCTTGTCCCTGAAGTGATATGGATTTGTTGTTTTATAGCAACCACTTGAGATTCAACATGTTGATTTGTTTGAGGTAGAGTTATTTGTATAAAGCCCTTATTTTATTTTTTATTAGATAAGAAGGGAAAGGGCCCTAATCCCATGGTTAGAGCCAAAAAAACAAAAAGGAACCAAAACAAGGTGGGAAACAACATCACCAGCCAACATCATAAAATAGCAACCATTGTGGAACGCAAGCCATAATTCAACACCATAACCATAGACCATCTAGTATTAATAAAAAACAAGAAATTTCTGCTAGAGTACTTAAATCTACGCAATCCATTGATCAAATCCACCAAATACCAAGTAGTCCTAAACCATAACAAGGCTATTATAAAATAGCAGTCCTAAATTATGAAGCAAAAAGATAAAAAGAGGATAGCAGTCATTAAAATAGCAACAAAGGAAATGCATTATTTGAATTTCTTCAATAGGTCCCCATATTCACCAATGAGGGAGATGTAATCCCTCCAGTTAGGTCCCTCTAAATCATCCAACACCTTTAATTCATCAGACTTCCCTAGTTTTTTCAGCTTCCTAGCTATTTTTGTTTGTCCTAAAACAACACCCATCATCACCCATCACATCATCCTATTACTCACCTTCATCAGCATAACCAAGGATTTTTCCATGTTTTCCACCTGAACCTACACATAAGTTAGTCTACTCTTCATAAAATCTATGCTAGAGTCATCAATATTAATCACATTGCATGTTTTTCTTTCATCATGAGTAGTCAAATTATCATTCTTTCAATCCTCTTCAAACTCTATTTTCTCCTCCTCTTCATCTTCTTTACCATCTTTTGAATCCTCTTCCCCCATATCATACACTAAATCCTCAAATTCCATGTCTTTATAATCTTCATCCACTTGAGCTTTAAAATCTTCAATTTCTAGGTCTTCCTCTTCATACACAATTATTTTTTGTTTTCCTTTTTTGTCCTTAGAAGCAGCTTTAGCCAGGTGGGCTGACCTCCAACCCCCACTTCCACCACTACCTTTCCCTTGCATATTCTCTTTCACCTCCTCATTTTGGACAACCTCTTCACTAATAGTTATGACTTCTTTGTGAGGATTGGGATCTTTTTTAATCTTCTTCGCCTTGGGTAAGTCTAAGAGAAGAGGAGAGTGTTTTCTCTTCTCCATAGTAGCCTTGAAAAGCTCAGTATCCATTACACCTTTGCCAGCAAATTTCTTAGACATAGGCGTTGAGGGGTTTGAAACATTTGCAGCAAGGAAAGGGCTCTTAGAAAAAATTAACACCCTCCTGGCAGCAACTAAGGGAGGTGAGCAGGGATTAGGTACCTAAGCAAGAATATCATCCTCAGGGGGTTCCTCATTATCTCCATCAAAGCAGTTAGGATTATCATTTCTAACTACCAAAGTGTTACCATGAGGGTTAAGTGCAAGAGTGTGCTTATATAGAGCTAGCATCAATCCTTGATGCAAGGGAGGGTTAGCACCTTTCTCAATATTAATTTGTAGAGAAGACAATAAGTATAAGGGTAAATTAATTCTCTCACCATGCCTAATATGGTTTAACAAAGGGAAATGGTAAGCATGAAAAAACATGTATCTTCCCTCCAAAGTGAAATACCTCATGAAAATAAAATAACTAGAGCATAAGGTGGCAAGAGCTCTAACCTAGCATACCCATTTTGGAAACATTTCAGATTCTCCCCATCATGCAGGAACTTGTCCATGAACTACTAGTAGTTAGCCCCACTCTTCTTATCCACCTTTAAACCTCGATTTTGTAAACCAGTGGCTTCCACTATGAAACTAGTTGTCACTTGGAACTAAATAGCTCTGATAGAAACACTTCCCTTCCTCCACGAATTGGTGAATTTGGCAGTTAAATTCTGATTGTATTCCTTCAACATTTCAAATAAAGTAACCATTACTACATTTTTGAATAACCTCCACAATTCCACATTTTGCTTAAGAGCCTGGCAGTTAGGAGGCTCTATGTGCTTCCTTGACCCTCCCTTTTTTACACTCTAGAAATTTTTTGGCTACTACAAGCTATTCCTCATAACCTTCCTCTTCTTCAACTCTCTACCCGTGTTGCAAAAGACTCTCTTACTCAATGTGACAAAAAAATCCCATAAAAAACTAGGGATACAAAATTTTCTTTTAGGGGAAGCCAATTACACAATTCTCAGTACCTCGATCTCATAAATTTTATTACAAGTATTAAACATCCCATTAAATTTTGTACCTTGCAAATCTTTAGAAATATTGGGAGCACTGGCATTAGGCATATCGGTACAATTAGAAGTGACATCCCTTCTCAAATTAAAATTATCCATATGATCCATGATCACCTTAGGAAGGATGAAATGATTAATTTTACCTCTGAATGAGCTAATCAAATACAACACCATACTCCCAATAACATCATTAATCTGCAAGATTTTAAAAATAATAAGTCTCCCATGCTTCCTGCACAACTTCATCTCATCATCTTTGTAAATTGTAATCATATTCAAATTTTTCATTTAAAATAATATCTCTTAAAGACTTTGGCATGTTATTTTTTATCCAACAGGTCCACCCCATACACCTAAGCACCTTTTTGGTAGCCCAATCAATAGATTTTTTTCCTTCTCTATAAATATGTTGCACTCTACAATTGGTGAAATAACTCTTCAGGGCCAAGCACTTGTCAATTATTTTTTAGCTCCCATGATGGTGTAGCCACTCCATTTAGAATATCCACAATAATCTTAGAGTATCCTTCCAAAATGACATTTTTAAACCCATACTCCTTAAGGATCTTGAAGCCTCCTACAACATACATAGCCTCATCTTTGTTATTGGAACAAACACCCAAATTGACACCAAAACTCACTATGCACTCCCCTTTGTGGCTTCTGAGCAAACCCCTTGCCCCTGCTATTCTCGGGTTGCCTTTGGAGCACCCATCAAAGTTGCACTTTATTCAATCTTTCTGAGGATGGGTCCACATTGTTGACATTCTAGTTAGCATCTTTGTCTAGTTGAGGTTAGTAAGATCCTTTCTAATACCCCAAATCTGATTTATCCTCAACTCTTCGTAGTTAGGAAAGGATTTGGAGAATCTATATCTTCTAGCTTCCAAGTTTTCCTTAATATAAGTTTTGATTCCCATGCAAACCTCTAGAATGCTCCTATCCACCTCTCTAAAAATATTGTTATTCCTTTCCTTCCATATTCCCTAGATAACAAAGGGGAACTTGGTTCCAAAGATCAATAATAATATTATGGGACAAGGGATAATTTGACTAGCTTCCAATAAACAACTTCATTGAGTGAGGAAACACCCAGTTAGTAGACAACAATGGCAGGAAGAAGGACCAAACCTCTTTATAGAACACGCAATGAAATAAGATGTGCATTATTCAATACTCATCCTACTTACAAAGGGACCATCTGTTAACCAACTAGAATCCCTTTCTTACCAAGTTGTCAATTGTAAAAAAAGTTCCATGTGAAGCCTCCCACCAGAAACAATTAATTTTAGGAACCAAGTTCTTTAACCACACATTTTCCCAAAGATTATCTCTTATGTCCACCAATGGCTTTACCAATTCCTCATAGGCCTATTTTACTGAGAAACAACTCGAAGAGCTACCCTTCCAAAACCATTCATCTTCCCTTTCTCTATCAAACCACTTAGCCTCCCCAATTAGATTATAAATCCTTAGCAAAGTCTAATCCCAATTGATCTATCTCTGACCTCTTAAGTTATCCCTCCTTAATATCATTTTGAGCTCCTTCCAGTAAGGTTCATCCATCTCCCAATTAACATAGTCATAAACCTTTTTGCCACAAATTTTGGTTAGGCTTTGTTTGAGAGGATTCAATTCATTAATTGAAGACAAAGTAGAAGTCTCAATCCATGGGTCCTTCCAGAAGTCAGTATTTTTTCCATTTCCAATTCTCTTTCTAACCCCTAGTTTGAGCACATTTTTTATTTTAACAAGATGATTCCATAAAGAAAAACCACTAGGTAGATTAGACATAGAGAGAAAATAGCCTAGATTCTTGTTCTTCAAGTACTTTGCTTAGAAAATCTTCACCCAGTCTTTAGAGCCTTCAGGGAGATTCCATCCAATTTTTGCAGTCAAGGATTTATTTAGCAAGGAGATTCTCCTTATCCCCAAACCACCTGCCCTTTTAGGAGAGCACATTTTTTCCCAACTAACCAAAGACAATCTATTCTTTTCCTCAGTTTTAGACCACAAGAATCTTCTCTAAATCTATTCTATTTTTTCCCCTATAAAGGCGGGAATTTTGAAGAGGGATAAGTAGAAATTTGGAATATTTTGTAAGGAGGTTTTCAATAGTTGGATCTTCCCAGCCAAGCTAAGAAGCTTCACCTTCCATCCAGCCAACGTGTTTTGAACTCTCTCAATCAGTTGATTCTAATAATTATTTTTCAACTTCTTGGAAATCAAAGATAGCCCAAGGTAAGCTTCAGGTAGGGCTGCTTCCTGACATCCCAATATTTTCACCACTCTTTCCTTAACCAATTGGTCAGTGTTAAACAATTATATCTTTCTTTTTTCATAGTTGATAAGCTGGCTAGAAACAATAGCATAGTCATTAAGAACTTGTTTCCAAAGTCCGGCGTCCCCCACCGAGGCTTCCCCAAACATAAGAGTATCATCAACAAATTTTTGGTGGGATTCAAGTGGAAGAGAGGAGGTAGCTTTGACACCTTTTAGGACTTTAGATTCCACCAAATTTTGGATGTTCCTTCCAAGGACTTCAGCAAAAATTATAAGTAGGGAGAGAGGGGATCACCTTGCCTGAGACCACGACCACAAGAGAAAAAACCTTGGGGGACACCATTAACCAAAACAGAGCACATGGGGGAGGTAACACAAACAGAGATCAACTTAAGGAATCTTCCTTCTATCACAAACTTCCTAAGAACAACATAGAGAAATTACCAAGAGACTCTATCATAGGCCTTAAATATATCAATTTTGAAGGCCATCCCAAGATTTTTTGAATGGTCCATTGAGTGGATAATTTCATGGGTGGAGATAACAGCATCAAGGATGTTTCTTCCCTCGACAAAAACTTTCTGGTTTAGGGCAATCATTTTACCAAGCACCAATTTGAGCCTTAATGCAAGGATTTTTTAGAATATTTTATAAATCATATTGCAGAGACTTATAGGTCTATAATCCTTCATGGTAGAGGCATCAGTATTTTTAGGAATTAAGGCTATAAAAGTGGCATTTAGTTGGTTAAGCAACCTGCCCAACCTAAAGAAGTGTCTAGTAACATTAAAAAGGTTATTTTTGATAGTATCCTAGTAGGTCTGGAAAAAATTAGGAGGAAACCCATCTGGGATAGGAGCTTTAAAAGCACCAAAGGAGAACACAACCTTTCAAAATTATTCTATAGAGACAACATTAGTCATACTCTTTAAATCAAGATTAGAAATAACTTTAGGGATCACCTCAAGAAAGTCGTCATATACCTGATTAGCATTGCTTGGGGCCATATGGTGAGAGGAGAAGAAGTTAATAGCTTCCCAAGCAATCTCTTTTTTAGTGGAGACCATGGAGCCACCCTCTTTCATAAGTGATTTGATCATGTTTCTACTTTTGTGTTGTATATTGATGGAAGAATTTATTATTTTGATCCCCTTCAATTAGCCATTGGGCCCAAGACTTTTCTTTCCAAAATATTTCTTCCTTTTTGTTTATCTCATACCATTGAGATCTAAGGTCTCTTTCCTTTGCACATATTTCATCATCCACCTGAATAGCCTCCACAATATCCTACACTTCCTTTAAGCTATTTCCTAGGGTATTCTTTATCTCAAATATATTACCAAAGGTCACCTTATTCCACCCTTTCACTCTTTGCTTGATTCTACTAAACTTTTCCACCAAGCAATACATAGGGGTGCTACTTGTAGGTTACTCCCACCAGCTTTTAACAAGAGCAGCAAAGTCTGGGTGAAGGCTCCACATTATTTCAAATCTAAATGGGAAAAGTCCCCTATTGTGATCCACATTTCTTTTTAGCACCAAGGCATTATGATACAAGCCAGACCTTGGGAGAGTAGAAAGAGAGGAATTGGGAGATATTCCAATTGGCTGAGATCAAAAACCTATCTAGCTTGACTTGGATCAAATGGTTTCCATTCCTTCTATTGGACCAAGTGTACTTAGAGCCTTGAAGAGGGATATCTATAAGACCAGCTAAGTTAAGGAATTTAGCCAACACCATCATGCTATCTAAATAGTCATCCTGCCCCCCTGACTTCTCTGAAGGAAGGAGAGGGGAGTTGAAATCCCATCCCAACGTCTAATGATCATCTTTTCTATTATAAATAGCATCATTTAACTATTCCCAAAGCAGCATTCTATCCCTACTCAAGTTTGGGGCATAGATATTTATTAAGTTCCATTTCTCCTAGGAAGCCAAATATTCTAAGGAAACCATTAGACTGTTCCTACTAGTTGAGCATAGAGTTCCTTTTAGTTTAGAAGGATTCCAAAGAGTAGAAATTCCTCCAAAAGCCCCTTTGGCCTCACTAAGAAAATAATTCGAACCAGGCTAGATGCTCAAAATAGCCTTATCAAAAGTCTCTTTCTTCATCTTTGTTTCTTGGAGGAGGATAGCATCCACTTTATTGTCAAGGATACATGTTTTAACCAAAAACTATTTATATGGGCTATTAAGGCCCCTTATATTCTAGGAAAGATACTTCATAAAGAAAAAACAAGGTACAACACCACCTAACCCTTTGAGAAACAACCAAGGATGCTTCTTCTTGGGCTTCAACCCAGTAATCAAAACCAAGGTTCTTTATTTTCCAGCAACCACATCCCTAACAATGTCTTTAGTTTTGGACTCCTTTTGGGAAGGTCTACCCACCTTATTTCCCCCCAACATTCAGATTATTTTTCTTTTTAGACTTAATTGGAGCTTGAGACCAATTGTCCTCATCCTCTTTATCACTAGGCTGAGGAGGAAAGCCCAACAAAGCCAGAGATTCACTCAAGTTTCCTACCTCCTTTTTGGATAAGAAATGCATATCCTCCAATGACAGGTTAGTGTTAGAATGCAAAATCTTTCCTTCTTCAAAATCTTCTCCCACTCCTGAAACCTAAACCTTCTCCAGGGGAGCCGGCATTTTGTCCACCATTAGAGAGACCACCTTAGGTTCATCCTCAATATTAACTTCATCCCCTCTAACTGGCATCACCATTTTCAAAAAAATAGGGGTTGGTAAGATGGAAATAAGGGTAGAAACCTTTAGGTTCAAGCCACCTAATTCATTAGCAATGACAAGAGGTTCAGCCTAGATAGCCTCCCTACCTAGGACTAGGAGTTCCTTTAGTTGGGGAACAAAAACTGCATGATCAAGAGTTGCAGAAGGCTAAGCAACTAAAGCAAGTTCATTAGCAGAGATTTCCTCCACTACTTTTTTCTCCTTACCATAGGTACCCTCAACAGGTTTGTTCCCAAAAGAGTCAATGAGATGACCAAACTTCTTGCACAATTGGCAAAAGAGATGGGCATTTTCATATTCCAGAGGTTGGGTCCAGTTACCAAATTTTGACTTAAGGAGGATTGAAGATGGTGAGACTGTATTCATAGCCACATTTACACAAATATAGGCATACACCAGTCTAGATCTCTCTTGAGTAATCTTATCAATATCTAGAAGACTAATAAAGGAGTTGGCTATATCTTTCAAAATTCCTATCTCCCAGAACTCCAAAGGTAGGCCCAGAAGATGGACCCAAGTTGGAGTTGAGGCACCTAAGTTAGCCAAGGGGTCAAAACCTGGTTTCCATTTGTAGAGGGAGAGAACGTTCTTAAACCTAGAGTCAAACACCCAAGGACCACCATTTAAAACCTTTAGCATATCTTCATAAACCACAAAAGAGAAAAGTAAGATACCTCTTGGCATGGGATTTATGCTGATGTTGCCTTTGAGGTTCCAGGTGGAAGCAACCCATTGACGAACCAACTCAATATTTGGCCTATAGGCCGAAAAATTTCCAACTAATGACAATTTGAGATTGTCCATCACCTTCAACATCAAAACTTCTGGGACATCTACTTCCCAACCAGTCACAAAGCAAGAAGCAAAATCCAACAATCTTTTTCCCAAAGCTTGCAAGTTAGTACCCACTAGTTTGTCTACGTAGGAAACCGCATATTCCATAGAGAAGAAGGAGTCAAGCCAAAAAGATGGAGATATGGGAGATTTTTCAAAAATTCCCTTAGACTTTTCCCCAGGGGAAAGGATGGAAATACGAGGAGGGGACATCATATGGGGAACAACAAGACTAGCCACTGCCACCTCAAGCACAATGCCAGATAAAAAGACATCATTCTTGGAATGGGGAGCCTTCCCAAGGCCCCCTCCCAACCATCCCATCAAATAGTCAAATCAAGACAAGTGCTGGAAATTCAAAAAAATAGCTAGAGCAGGAGAGTTGCAAAATGGTTGGAAGTTATTATGAGGCATGGACTCAAATTTTTTGGGACGGTTGGAGGAATTTTTTTCTTCATGATGACTAAATAAATTCTAATAGTCATGTAGAGTTGTGCACAAGTGAGTGAAGGGAATCTCATCATCCTGAGCTTATCTTGAATATTGGTTTGCAAGTTTTCAATGAACATTCTTTAAAGATCAACATCAAGAATCTTAATGATGATTTGTGAGTAGAGCAATTGATAGCATGCTATGAAATCAGTGTCCTTTTCATCTTTGTTTTGTTTACATTGCATTAAATTTGGTAAGGTCATCTTGGGACCGATGTGCACTTGGAAATGGTTGAGGAAGGCATCAACAATTTCATTGATCTAGGAAAAATATTAGCCAAGATTGTACCTTTCAAGGATCTACGAAAAATCTTAGCCAAGAGCTTATCTTCAAAAATGAGGTCACTAGATAAGGTTGTGCATGTTGAGACATGGTTACTAAGATCTCCTTTACCATTGTATTTCTCAAATTTAGGAATCTCTATGTTGTGTGGCATTTTTGCTTTCAATATCTCCAATGATAATGGGTTTCGTTTGACATATTGTGAAGGTTGGCCATTTTCATTTTGGTTTAATGTGGAAATTTGTTGTTGGAGGGATGACACATTTTTCAAAATTTAGTTGAGGATGGAATCATTGGTTGTGTTTTGAGATGGAGGTGAATAAGGTGGAGGTGTATATGTGTTGGCAGGACAAGTGAATTGTAAGTTTGTGAGAGGTGGCAGATTAGGAGATATGATGTTTGAATTCACAAAGCTAAAAGGATTCCTAGTGGACATACCCAAATTTGGATTGTTGTTGCTAGTTGGTTATCTTGTTGTAGTAACAATTGAATGAGTGTATGTAGGAATAGAGGCCATAGCTATTGGGGGAGAAATATTATTTCCACATTGACTTTGATTGTATCCCAAAGTTTGAGCACAAATAGCCACTGTAGGAACATGATCATCAATAATATGAGCTAGGCTACACAATTTTTAAGCCCAGTTCATTATCAAGCATTCTCCTCATGTTATCTATGACAAGAACTGCAGTGCTAGCAATATATTCAACGTTCACATATTTTTTTATGTTTTTCTAAGGCTTTATCCATTTTTTCAAGTTTTCTTAAGGAACATGAGCAACAATGGTTTCAACATCAATGGGATTGGATGTCATGGGACATGTTATTTCAGGTATGGATTCCAATATGGGTTGACTAGTGTCAAATGCCATGAGTCTCGAACTATGTCTCACTGAAGTATTAGAAATAGGACACTAGGTTTTAATACTCATACAAGTTTCACCAAACCAAAAGTGTATCCAAAATGGAAAAAAAACACTAAACAAATGTAGCAAACACCCAGAAATAGGACACACAGTGCAAGTATGTAAAGAGGTGTTGCAATTTTTAAATCCAACATATAAGGATAGGTGTTGCAAGTATGTAAAGTGGTGTTTTGACTAATTAAATGTAAACAATTTTAGAAAATTGCAATTCCAAGCATTGAAACTGAGATCTAAAAACAACTAGAAATAAAGCAAACAAAGATAGATTGATGCCCAAAAATTTGGAAAATGACTTGTATAAGGACATATTCACTCTAGGGTGAATGGGTCCTTCCACAGGGGTTTGAAAATTTAAGTTCTAAGTTTCTAAGTTAATGTTTAAGGTTGTTGTTTCAAGTTGCAAATCAATCCTTTCAGTTACAGATTTCTAGATTTTTATGATTGAATGTAAATGCAATTTGATGGAAAATAAAAAGAAAAACGAAAACTTTCTAGATGCACTTTTGTTTGAATTTTTTTATGTAAATGATTGAAAAATACTAATATGCAAACTACTATTGAAAATTAATGCAATATGTATGCAAATTTTTGGAGTGTTGAGTTTTTAAAGGATGTAAAAAGCAATTTTAAAACCCTAAATGAAATATAAACTAATGCAATTTTGAAAAACCCAAAATTAGATGCAATGCAAACTAATGCAAATCCTAGATCTAGGGTTTTGAAAGACTACCAAATTAGAAAGCTTATAGTGTAGGAATGTAAAGTTCACCATAACGAAACATAGGAAAAGGGGGTAGGGGTGATGAGGTAGGTTCACCAAAATGAAATGATGATCTAGGAAACCCTCACTTTTCCTAGTTTCATTAGAAAAAGAGATCTCCCAAATATAGAATTGACTTTCAACCTTGGGGTGAGTCAACCCTATTGGGAAGGATCTGTTATTTTCTTATGACAGAAATGACTAAAATGCACTTTTGGGAGATATAATTAAATGCCTTAATAAACTCAATTATGTGACCTAAAACTTGAATTACAAAGTATTATGATAGCACAAATAGAAATAGTAACTTTCGTGTAGATTTGAGAAGGGAAGAATGGTATGTACCTGGCTCTAAAAGTCGGTTTTGAACACTATTGAAGGACAAATTCACCTTAGGGCGAATGGGTCTCTATACAGGGGTCCAAATTTTGATTTCACATTCCTTAGATCCCAAATTTAGTCTTTTGATTTCTCCATATTCCATTGTTAGAAATTCAGAAATAAATTTGTAGGTGAGTTTTTGTGGCTTCACAACTTTGCTGACAACTTTGGCAACTTTACAAAATTTCTCTTTTGAGTGATTTTTAGTCCTTCTTCACTTGCAAATCTGCACATACAAAGAGATAATAAATTTTTTTGTTTTTGGATGAATAGGGGTTTGCCTTGGTCAAACCCTAGTTTGGTAATTAAACCTTGATGATGAAATAATGATAAAATGGAAAGAATTTGATTAATGAAAAAAGCTATGTCACAACTTATCAAACCCTTAATGGATGCCCTTAGGGGACTGAAGTCTAACACATCTCTCTAAGGATATTTATCTTTCTTTAATTGACTTTAATGATTACTTGATTTTATGCTTGAATTCTTGAAACCTACATCACAATGTTAGCTCCAAAACATAATATGAACACACATATCTTCAAATGATGATATGATCTTGATTACTATTATAAATGACTAATAAATTTTCTCTTTAATGCTCTTGACAATAATATTTTCTCTTGTGAACTCTTGATAGTGTGTCTTAGTAATGTTTCTAGGTTTGAATTGATAAAATATTTATGTATTTATAGGTGTTTATCTAATTTCTCAAAAATTAGATTCCATAAGCTAACATTTGAAACTTGAATTTAAATCATTAAAATGACACCAAAAACATATTAAAAATTTGATCTTGGAACTCAAGGAGGACCTAAATCTAAGAAACACAATTTTCAAGGTGTTTAAATCAATGTTAGCATTTGTTTAATGTTGGTTTCTCTTTCAGAAAATGGGAATAATAAGGCTTAGGAATGCATAATTTAGGCATTTAGAAGCTTAATTAAGTCTAATTAATTAAGGGGGTGCAAACTTAGTGTGAAAATGTAAAGGAGTGCATTTTTCTACACTACAACTACACCTTTGTCTCACAGAGTGGTGCCTCTATTTCAACAGAAGTGCAACTCTATGCATTAAGTTGCACTTGTGTTTCAGATTGCATCTTTTAGGGTTTCTTAAGGTATTTTCTTCATCAAACCTTCATTTTTGAGCTACTAATGCATTGTGCAATTTTTTAACACTGTTCAAAGGAAAAAGTCATCCAATTCTATCTTTTTGCTTATCCAAAAAAAATCCTTCAGGGGCTTTGCCCTTGAACCCCTATCAGTGAGGGATCATGTTCATCCCCTACACTTTGTATCATTAGGCTAAGTGTACTAACCCCCATCACAAAAAGGGGTTCCAAATTTCTATGGTTATCTTCATTGCTAACATTCATTTTATTTGGTAATTTTATCATCTAACCCCTTGTGATACAGTTTGAAATTGCTTGTCAAAGGAAAAATGATCAAACTACTAACATATTTCTTGCAGATTCGCCTGTCTAATCACTAATTGCTACCAAATTTCACTCACAACTCAATTTTCTAGAGCTGAAATAGTTATTTACTATTAAAAGTGAAAGGTATTCAAACATTTCTGCTATGCTTAACCATTGCATATCAAAGTTCAAAAAGAGATTCAGTTTTATTGTGCAATGTTTGACAATTGAAGAAATTATATAAATTGCATGAAATTGTTGTTTTTCTTTCATTTTGTGATTGAAATATACACAAGACTGTAAAAATGTTGTTGTTTTATACATTGAAGGGAAAAGAATGATCAAATGTCCCACACAAGCCATGGGAGTAGCTGAACTAATGCAACATAAAATATGTACTATACATCTAAAGATAAAGTAATGGAAAAACACATGAAAGGAAACATATCCATCATTTCCTGTGGTGGTCTTGTGTTGGTTTTTTTCGTTTCCTACTCCTCTTCACTCCTGATCTTTAGATGAACTTGTCGATGATTGAAAGGGTTGGTAAGATCTTTAGATATGAATCTCATCATATTTCCTATCAACAGAAATATAGAATATGCTTATGATGCATTAATTCAATTGAGAAACTATCAAATGTATGCAAGAGATCCTAAAGATCAAACATCACAAGAACATTGAGCTTCATTTTTTTTTATCTAACATGTTTGTTGTAACACCCCGCCACACAACCCTAGGGGAAGTTGCAATTAACTACTCAAATGCAAGAATTTATTTATTTATTTTTAAGTACAATTAACATGCAAGTTCACTACCCATTTCCAACAACCCCTAAGGTTACGAGACTGAGTTTACTTAAACCCAAACAAGAGACATGAATTAAAACCATAACATTTAATTACTTAACAAATTAGATACACATACATTCCATACATAATAAAATCTCATCAAAGGCATAAGAGATACCACATGTTTCCAATAACAATAATTTACAATACGATTAAAACTCTCATTCCCTGAATGAGGTAAATCCAATAAGCCTGATTACAAATTACATCTTCCACCTCGATACAAATGAGGGGTAATAAAATTACAATAATAACTGAAATGAATAAAGCAAGAAAAGAAACTGGATCCCACGAGCTCTCCAACTGGAAATCTCATCCACATGAACAAGAGGACGACCCAATGGATTAAGGTGCATGTTCCACCCAACCATGTGATACCCAAAGGCTCACCCTCTGTGCTAGGAGATAGTAACCAAGATTCCTAGACAAGACCGTCTACCTCTAGACACAGGCTACACAAAACTGAACTGAATTAAATACAAGTACAACATCACATAACACAAAGGTTACAATGCTTCCAGAGTTAAATAATCAATTGCATCATTGATACAAACATACTGTTGACTTAAGAGAAGTGTCATCACAATGTCACATGGCATATCCAGGTAAGTCTTCCTAGGTCTCAGCCCCCATCTCAGGATATCCTGGAAACCTCTAATGACTCTCGGCCCCTCATGCAAACCAATGCAGAATCAGTTATCTCTTCTAGAGATGACATAACAATCTTGCCATTCCAAGCCTTCTCGTCTCATCCCAAGTCTATACAAGCCCTTGTATCCATGAGCAAGGAAAAATTAATCTTGTTAAGTGTTTGATGCAACCTAAACCTCTAATAAGTTTATTTACGTTATCACTGAATTAACTAACTTACAAAGAGTTTCCCTGACACCACTTTGTGTGTTGGCCCTCATTGCAAGCCACTCCTCTAAGACAACACGTGGAATAACTCCACAACCCAAGGGTACCTAAGTGTGACCTAAGGAGAATGACTCCCTATCCACGACCTAAATTCCACACATCTCGTTCATGTTAACCGGGTAAATAATTGGATCCAACAAGACGCACTACCCAAGGCAAAACAAAGGTTGAATACAATTACGACAACCCACGAAATTAAAAGAAACCCCCAATCTGGAAGACTTACATAACATAAAACTCGATTGCCCAACATCACGAAAGAGGAAGATTTCACAACTGAAGGATAAAATAGGCAAATCATTATCCTACTTTAGGATTTCCTAAATCCAATCAACTCAATCAACGCTACTTGCAATTACTCAAAAGTAAATAAAATTTAATTCGCAATGTTGAGAAATTACAAAACTAATGATTCAATTTCATGTTTCTCAATCATACATATTAATCAAAATCAACTTTTTAAATAAAATCATTTGATTATAAAATCAATTTTATTTCTCTCTATGATTATAGAATAATAATTTAAAACTCCATATATTTAAATATTCTTAAAAAATCATTTAAATATATGTCTAAAACAAAATATCATTTATATATTCCAACTAAATAAATATAATTCTCTATTATTTAAAATATATATATAATATATATACATATTTCATATATATATATATATATATATATATATATATATATATAAATAATAATACTAAATTATTTATTTAAATTATAATATATTATATATATATATAATTTATACATATTATATATTTATAATATATAAATATTATAATATATAATATATATATATATTATAAAATATATATAATATAAACTAATATTAATCAATAATAATAAACAAAAAAAAATGAAATTAAAAAGAAATTTTTAAAAAAGAAAATGCTTTTTGGCCTCACAGGCCCCCATAGGGAGAAAGGACGCAACCATTGGCTATGCCCAGCCTCCTCTATGGAGGTCGGCACTACCTGTGGCAATGCCTTCCCCACAGTTGTGGGGAGCATTGCCACAACAGCGCCCCTCCATGGGGCGGTTGTGTGCAGCCATGGCTGCCCCCTACCCCCACAAATACATAGCCTTTTAAAATTTTAATTTATATTTTATTTTTGATATAAAAATAAAATAATTCAACCTCCCCCTACACACAAAAATTTCTGTGTAACATTTTTTGAAACAAAATTTATAGAATGAAAAAAATACATTTATACAATATGTTTGTATATATATATATAAAGAATATATATATATATATATATATATACAGATATATGTATAAAAATATACCTAAAATTCCCATTTACAGTCAAATTGTGCAACTTCTCAACATAATTTTTGCAATAAAACTAACTTATCAACACAATATCTGGGTTTAAATTTCAAATTGGATATGAACTATTTCAAATCCAAAATAGAGGTTTTCAAATTTCATTTTGCTTTCTTTCCATTTGTCTATTGTTGAAATTGAAAATTTTTGTTGCAAGCTTTGTTTTTCAACAACAATCTAAATTATTTTCAAGATTTAAACAGGGTTTTCAAAAAGATTTCCAAGCAAGTTTTCAAATTGAAAATGCAATTTTCTAAAACAATAAGCAAGGAAAACCTGTGATCTGCAGCTTGAAGGAGAGTTTGAAGAAGATAGATGAGCTTCCCTACAAGAAGATTTTCCAAAGCTTTTTCCAAATCCTCACCCAAAATCCAAATTGCATCAACAAATCATGAAGAACTCTCTTTCCTTTTTTTCTCACAGCCAAATTTTAAGAATGAAAAGCCTTCTCTATTTTATCCCCAAATTTGGTCAAATACCCTAAAATATCCCATCCACCATAGTTATTGCAAATTTGGAGATATTTTCTTTTCTTTTAAAAAAAAAATTTAAAACTCAAAATTTCTTCCAACATGACTTTATTTCATTATTTCATTTTTCTAAATTTCTATTTCAAAAGAATTTAAATGCTTTTAAACATTTTCATTTCCAAAAGAATTTCATACATTTAAAAATTTCTTTTCACAAAAAGAATTTAAAACTTTTAAATTTTTTTCTTTTCAAAAAGAATCTAACACTTTTAATTCCAAGATGGATAACTTAATTCAATTACTCACAATTAATTTAATTAATCAATAAAATAAATATAATCCAAGATTATATTATTTTATTAATTAAATTAAATTAATTAATAAAATAACTAACATTTCTAACATTACAACCAGATATATTTAATCATCAATTTAACTACACAAGCCATTTATTTACCTTTATAATTTGAAATTAAATAAAAATCAAGGTGAAATGGACAACATTAAAACAACTAAACTCGACTACAACCCAACGACACACTATGACCAGGGTGATGACTTGGCACGAAAAACCTAGCTACTATCTCCCAATCGATTACCATTGGTCAATGGACACACTCAAACTTGTGAAATCAGGTGGAGTCGAAGTCCTGTACCTATCAACCTGCGAACAAAAAATATATCGAACATGCATATATATGATATAATAAAACACATCATGAAGAGGAAATCTCAGAATCGTAGGGCGCTCGCAAGTGAGTGATACAATCTCATCCCCTTCACCAATACAGACTTTCTAACTGACAAGTCTAACATCAATAATATACTCAAAATCATAAAGCATCATTAATTAAATATCTGCTAAGCTAATTCAAAATAGGCCATAATGATAACATCAGAGTAAAATTCCATCACATTAAAATATAACATACGCATCGCTTAACAGTTTGTGATCAAATAGAACCAAGTACCATATTCAAAGTAGTAGCAGAACAAAGCATAACAAGAAAACACTGTATGATCAAAAGAGCCAAAATGGAGGGGTGCTACATCCTCCCCCCTAGGGTCAGGCTTACTTTTGGAAGCCTGCAAACAAATAGGGATAGAGCTCCCTCATTCTAGCTGCATCTTCTCAAGTGGATGGCATGTCATCCCTAGGGTCCCACTGGACCCTAACCTGATCAATATCTCGCCCTCAAAGAGTGAGCGTTCTACATTCCATTACGGCCACAGGCTCCAAAGCCAGCTACCCATCCTCTACCTATAATGCATTCCAATCAAGTACATGAGAAATGTCTGGATGGTATGGTCAAAGAACTGAAACATGAAAAACATCATGAATATGCGAGAGACTTGGCGGTAAAGCAAGACGGTAAGAAACTAGACCAATCTTATCGAGTATCTCGAAGGGTCTGACAAAGCGAGGCGCCAACTTAGAGCCCTTCCCATAATGGATGGGGCTCTTTCGCGGATGCACCCACAAGAAAACTCTATCACCCATAGAAAACTGACGATCCACCC
Source organism: Sequoia sempervirens (assembly GCA_007258455.2). NCBI lineage: Eukaryota > Viridiplantae > Streptophyta > Pinopsida > Cupressales > Cupressaceae > Sequoia > Sequoia sempervirens. The sequence goes on from VDFB02040897.1 coordinate 51,721, forward strand.
TATGCGCATCTGCATACTTCTTTTGTCTATCCTGCGTTGCCACCAAGTGCTCTCTAATCCTATCCACCTATTGCTCCATATCCTGCAACATCTCAGGACCCAAAGTCACTCTATCCTCAAGTCGATCCCAACTCAAGGCAGTGTGACATGGCTGCCCATACAATGCCTGGAATGGAGGCATGTCGATAAAACTCTGAAAACCATTATTATATGCAAAATCTACCAAATAGAGATAATCCTCCCATCGTGTCTGCTGGTCCATTACATATATATGTAACATGTCCTCGAGGATCTGATTAACCCTCTCAGTCTTTCCATCTGTCTCTGGGTGGTAAGTTGAACTGAAGTTCAACTGTGTCCCCATCGCATGTTGTAATGAAGTCCAAAGGCACTGGATCCCTGTCAGAAATAATCCGACGCAGAATACCATGTAACCTCACTATGTCCTTCATGAACACTCTGGATATGGACAATGTAGTATAAGAAGAGCGAATAGGTGAGAAGTGTGCCACCTTCGTCAACCTATCAACTGTCACCATGATCGCATCATGTCATCTCGAAGAGTTGGGTAAACCAATAATGAAATCCAATGAGATAATATCCCACTTCCACTCTGGTACTAAATGCGGTTGCAAAAGCCCTGTTGGATGCTGGTGTTCAACATTCACCTGCTAACACTCAAGACATCGCGACACATAATCCACAATATCGCGCTTCATCCCTGGCCAGAAATACAACTAACACAAATCTACATACATCTTCTTCACCCTAGGGTGGGCTGAATAAGGTGCACGATGTGCTTCAGTCATGACCAAGGTGCAAAGATCACCTGATGAAGGAACGTATATGTGTCCCATGTGCCTCAATATCTCATCTGAATCCAGAGAATAACCTGAATACCTGCCCTCAAGGGGTCTTTCTGCCTCAATCTCTAGCCTAACCTCCTGATACAAACTATCCACTGGAAGGGTAGAAAGAATCTGACTCCGAAAATATACAACAAAAGTCAACTCAGATATCTCATGTCTCCTCCTACTGAGTGCATCCGCTACGACATTCTCCTTTCCCTGGATATACTTCACCTTGAAGTCATATTCGCAGAGAAACTCCATCCAACGCCTCTGCCTAGCATTAAGGTTGGGCTGCATGAAAATATACTTAAGGCTTCTATGATCACTGTGCAACTCAAACCTATGGCCAAGAAGGAAATGCCTCCATCTCATCAATGCATGAACAACTGCCGCTAACTCAAGATCATGCATGGGATAGTTCAGTTCATGATCCTTGAGCTTCCATGACTCGTATGCAATAACACGACTCTCCTGCATCAACACTGCACCCAATCCCTCCAAGGACGCATCTGTACAAACTACAAAGTCCCCAGTCGGATCCGGTATCGCAAGTATTGGTGCACTGGTCAGCTTCTCCTTAAGATCCTGAAACGCTGCCTCACACTTCTCTGACCACTCAAACCTCTTCCCTTTCCACTGAAGGGAGGTGATAGGATAGCCTATCCTCGGAAAACCCTACACAAAACGCTTGTAATAACCCGCTAGCCCCATAAAGCTACGTATCTCTGCCACATTCATGGGCGCAGGCCAATCTGAGATCGCTTGGATCTTTGCAGGATCCACCAAAATACCTTCTCCTGAGATCACATGACCAAGGTACTGTACCTTAGTCTTGAAGAATTCACACTTCGACAGGTTAGCATAAAGCTGATTATCCCGTAAACACTGTAATACCTGCCATAATGTTCCTCATGCTCTTCCACTATCCTAGAGTATATCAAAATGTCATCAAGGAACACAAGGAAAAATCTATCTAGGTATGTATGAAATACCCCGTTCATCAGACTTATGAACACAGAGGGGGCATTCATCAACCCAAATGGTACTATGATGAACTCATAGTGACCATACCACGTTTGAAACGTTGTCTTATGGATGTATGATTCGAAGATACAAAGCTGATGATATCCCGACTTAAGATCAATCTTTGAAAAGATTGTGGCACCCTTAATCTGGTCGAATAGATCATCAATCCTAGGAAGCGGATATCGATTCCTAATGGTCACTTTGTTCAACTGTCGGTAATCAATACATAACCGAAGTGAACCGTCCTTCTTCTTTACAAAGATAACTGGTGCTCCCCATGGAGAAACACTAGGGAAAATAAAACCCTTCTCTAACAACTCCTCAAGCTGCAAGCGAAGCTCTTTCAGCTCCTGGGTGGTCATACGATAAGGAGCTTGTGAAATGGGTTTTGATCTAGGTACAAGTTCTATCTTGAAGTCTATATCCCTTTGAGGTGGCATCCTTGGAATCTCATCTAGAAAGACATCGGAATACTCCTAAAGAATGGGGTGACTATCAAGAGAGACTTTCTCTTCTCCACCTCCTAAATCCAAATCATCTACTATAACAACAAATAACTGGCAACCCTAATGCACACACCTTCTCAACTGCATAGCTGAGATGACCCTCAAGGAAATCGGCCTCTGAACTCCCACTATCTCTACTCCTCTACCAGATGCCTCAATGCATAGAATCAACTTACGTTGACAATCTATGACCGCACTATGCGCCTCTAACCAATCCATCCCTATGACAATGTCATAAGAACCCAAAGGAATAACTTGAAGGTCCAATGTAGTATGAAGAGGTCCAACCTCCAATCTAAAATCTGGTAGAAGGGAATGGGATGCAACTCTTGCACCCGAGGCTAACTCAACCTGCCACCTATCGACTTGCCTTACCACACCCAGTCTACATCGTGTCATGACCGAAGAAGAAATGAAGGAGTCTGAATCTCCAAAATCAAACAAAATGGTAACTAGGTTACCTGACAACATACCATAAGACTCAACAACGGTACCCTGATGCTCTGCCTGGCAGTTATCAACCGCTACAAAAACATGATGCCCTCGACCAGCATCTCCAACTGTCGGCTCAGATGTTGTTGGTTCCTGAGAAAACCCAGATGTGCCCCTATTGGGACACATTCTAGCTATATGACCCTACTAGCTACATGTGAAACACTCAGTACCTCTGCCATAGACCCTGCCTCCAGCTGGTGCACTAGACTGTTGCGCACTACCCCTGAAGGTGGACTGAGAACTCTTAGTTGGCTGATCAAAGCTGAAGCATTTAATATGCCTCCAGTTCTTGTCCCCTTGCCTCTGCTGGAAACCTTTACATTTCCCCTGAGATACTTGTTGCTACTACCCACTCTATGATGGTCCCTACTGAGCTCTGGAAGGTACATCTCCCTGAGACTGACCTCCTCTAGCACTAGACCCTGCTGCCGAACTGTTGCCTATCTGCGCACCCATATGGCCTCCCAGTGCCAAAGCTAGATTCTCCTCCACCAAACATGCCTTCTCCACCACTACCTCCATGGTATTGGGTTTGAAAACCCTCACACCTCTACTAAGACGGGCATTTAAGCCCCTGAAAAAATTATGCACCAACATACCCTCATCATCTCCTACCCCTGCATACTGTTTGAGCTCGTAAAAGCATCACTCATACTGCTCAACTGATAGGGCCAACTGATGTAAGGCATGGAACTCATCACCTCGACGCTGACGCTAGTGCTCAGATAGGAAATGAGCTCTGAACCGCTCTAGGAAGATCTCCCAAGATACAGAGTTGATGTCTATGTGGAGCTTCTTCTCCTCTAACCTCCACCATGTGGATGCAAATCCCCACAGATGCATGATAGCGCATCGCGCTTTGGTATTGCTACCATACGAATGCATCGCAAAACACCTATCCAGGTCTATGAGCCATGTCTCAGCCTCTAACCCAATGCCTACTCCATCATACAATGGTGGACGTTCCCTAAGCAAATCTCTCATGTGCATCTCTGGTTTAGGTGGAACTTCCCTCTTAGTAGGGTTACCTTGAACCACGACCTGTCTCTAACCAAGGAGCGCTAATGCCTCCTCAAGAGCTCTACATGCAGCCTCAATCCCTAGCAGATTCTGCTGCTAATCTATACCCCATGAAACATTCTAAGATGCTTGGTGCTCTTCCTAATCTGGTATAATAGGAACATCAAGAGGAGAGTCATGTTGACTCTCATCGCGACCACCTATGCGGCCATGTCCACGCCCTCTACCTCTTCCACATCTGGGAGGCATAATCCTATACTAACACATCAAGGTATTAGGCAAGGTACACAACTAAAAGCTTAATGGGTTCATCATAATCCCAGAGTACCCAATGTTTAAACCCATGCTCTGATACCATGTGTAACACCCCGCCACGCAAACCTAGGGGAAGTTGCAATTAACTACTCAAATGCAAGATTTTTATTTTTTTTAAGTACAATTAACATGCAAGTTCACTACCCATTGCCAACAACCCCTAAGGTTACAAGACTGAGTTTACTTAAACCCAAACAAGAAACATGAATTAAAACCATAACATTTAATTACTTAACAAATTAAATACACATACATTCCATACATGATAAAATTTCATCAAAGGCATAAGAGATACCACATGTTTCTAATAACAATAATTTACAATACGATTAGAAATCTCATTCCCCGAATGAGGTAAATCCAATAAGCCTGATTACAAATTACATCTTCCACCTTGATACAAATGAGGGGTAATAAAATTACAATAATAACTGAAATGAATAAAGCAAGAAAAGAAACTGGATCCCACGAGCTCTCCAACTGGAAATCTCATCCACACGAACAAGAGGATGACCCAATGGATTAAGGTGCACGTTCCACCCAACCATCTAATACCCGAAGGCTCACCCCCCTTGCTAGGAGATAGTAACCAAGATTCCTAGACAAGACCATCTACCTCTAGACACATGCTACACAAAACTGAACTGAATTAAATACAAGTACATCACATAACACAAAGGTTACAATGCTTCCAGAGTTAAATAATCAATTGCATCATTGATACAAACATATTGTTGACTTAAGAGAAGTGTCATCACAATGTCACATGGGATATCTTGGTAATTCTTCCTAGGTCCCGGCCCCCATCTCTAGATATCCTGGAAACCTCTAACGACTCCTGAACCCTCATGCAAACCAATACAAAATCAGTTATCTCTCATAGAGACAAGATAATGATCTTGTCATTCCAAGCCTTCTTGTCTCATCCCAAGTCTATACAAGCCCTTGTATCCATGAGTGAGGAAAAAATAATCTTGTCAAGTGTTTGATGCAACCTAAACCTCTAATAAGTTTATTTATGTTATCACTGAATTAACTAACTTACAAAGAGTTTCCCTGACACCACTTTGTGTGTTGGCCCTCATTGCAAGCCACTCCTCTAAGACAACACACGGAATAACTCCACAACCCAAGGGTACCTAAGTGCGACCTAAGGAGAATGACTCCCTATCCATGACCTAAAGTCCACACATCCGTTCATGTTAACCGGGTAAATAACTGGATCCAACAAGATGCACTACCCAAGGAAAAAAAAAGGTTGACTACAATTACGACAACCCACAAAATTAAAAGAAACCCCCAATCTGGAAGACTTACATAACATAAAACTCGATTTCCCAACATCACGAAAGAGGAAGATTTCACAACTGAAGGATAAAATAGGCAAATCATTATCCTACTTTAGGATTTCCTAAATCCAATCAACTCAATCAATGTTACTTGCAATTACTCAAAAGTAAATAAAATTTAATTCGCAACGTTGAGAAATTACAAAACTAATGATTCAATTCCATGTTTCTCAATCATACATATTAATCAAAATCAACTTTTTAAATAAAATCAATTTTATTTCTCTCTATGATTATAGAATAATCGTTTAAAACTCCATATATTTAAATATTTTTAAAAAAAATCATTTAAATATATGTCTAAAAAAAAATATCATTTATATATTCCAACTAAATAAAAATAATTCTCTATTATTTAAAATATATATATATATATACATTTAACTAATAATACTAAATTATTTATTTAAATTATAATATATTATATATATATATAATTTATACATATTATATATTTATAATATATAAATATTATAATATATATAATATAAACTAATATTAATAAATAATAATAAACAAAAAAAAAAGAAATTTTTAAAAAAGCGAATGCTTTTTCTGGCCCCACGGGCCCCCATAGGGAGAAAGGACACAACCATTGGTTGCACCCAGCCTCCCCTATGGAGGTCGGCGCTTCCTGTGGCAGTGCCTTCCCCACGGCTGTGGGGAGTGCTGCCATAGCAGCGCCCCTCCATGGGGCGGCTATGTACAGCCATGGCTGCACACCACCCCCCCCACTCCCCCACAAATACATAGCCTTTTAAAATTTTAATTTATATTTTATTTTTGATATAAAAAATAAAAAAATAACTCAACCTCCCCTCCTGCACAGAAAATTTTTGTGTGTAACATTTTTTTTGAAACAAAATTTACAAAATGAAAAAAATACATTTATACAATATGTTTGTATATATATATATAAAGAATATATATATATATATATATATATACAGATATATGTATAAAAATATACCTAAAATTCCCATTTACTGTCAAATTGTGCAACTTCTCAACATAATTTTTGCAATAAAACTAACTTATCAACACAATATCTGGGTTTAAATTTCAAATTGGATATGAACTATTTCAAATCCAAAATAGAGGTTTTCAAATTTCATTTTGCTTTCTTTCCATTTGTCTATTGTTGAAATTGAAAATTTTTGTTGCAAGCTTTGTTTTTCAACAACAATCTAAATTATTTTCAAGATTTAAATAGGGTTTTCAAAAAGATTTCCAAGCAAGTTTTCAAATTGAAAATGCAATTTTCTAAAACAATAAGCAAGGAAAACCTATGATCTGCAGCTTGAAGGAGAGTTTGAAGAAGATAGATGAGCTTCCCTACAAGAAGATTTTCCAAAGCTTTTTCCAAATCCTCACCCAAAATCCAAATTGCATCAACAAATCATGAAGAACTCTCTTTCCTTTTTTTCTCACAGCCAAATTTTAAGAATGAAAAGCCTTCTCTATTTTATCCCCAAATTTGGTCAAATACCCTAAAATATCCCATCCACCATAGTTATTGCAAATTTGGAGATATTTTCTTTTCTTTTAAAAAAAAAATTTAAAACTCAAAATTTCTTCCAACATGACTTTATTTCATTATTTCATTTTTCTAAATTTCTATTTCAAAAGAATTTAAATGCTTTTAAACATTTTCATTTCCAAAAGAATTTCATACATTTAAAATTTCTTTTCACAAAAACAATTTAAAATTTTTTTATTTTTTTATTTTCAAAAAGAATCTAACACTTTTAATTCCAAGATGGATAACTTAATTCAATTACTCACAATTAATTTAATTAATAAATAAAATAAATATAATCCAAGATTATATTATTTTATTAATTAAATTAAATTAATTAATAAAATAACTAACATTTCTAACATTACAACCAGATATATTTAATCATCAATTTAACTACACAAGCCATTTATTTACCTTTATAATTTGAAATTGAATAAAAACCAAGGTGAAATGGACAACATTAAAACAACTAAACCCGACTACAACCCGATGACACACTATGACCAGGGTGATGACTTGGAACGAAAAACCTAGCTACTATCTCCCAATCAATTACTGTTGGTCAATGGACACGCTCAAACCTGTGAAATCAGGTGGAGTCAATGTCCTATACCTGTCAACCTATGAACAAAGAGTATATTGAACATGCATATATATGATATAATAAAACACATCGTGAAGAGGAAATCTCGGAATCGTAGGGCACTCGCAAGCGAGTGATACAATCCTGTCCCCTTCACCAATACAGACTTTCTAACTAATGAGTCTAACATCAATAATATACTCAAAATCATAAAGCATCGTTAATTAAATATATGCTAAGCTAATTCAAAATAGGCCATAATGATAACATCAGAGTAAAATTCCATCACATTAAAATATAAGATATGCATCGCTTAATAGTTTGCGATCAAATAGAACCAAGTACCATAGTCAAAGTACTAGCAAAACAAAGCATAATAAGAAAACATTGTACGATCAAAAGAGCCAAAATGGAGGTGTGATACATTTGTACACTGTGCAGGTATAGGTGAAATCTTGTTGTTGGATTCATTTATGTTGACATTTCAGCATGTGGTGAAAAAATGGGCTCCTACAAGGGTTGAGCCCAACATGTTGCCCCTAAGTCTTATAGGGGGAATGAAATAAAAAAAAACATTTAGATTACTCAAATAAAAGTATTTTTAGCTTAAGAAATAATTCACAAAGTGGTTGTAAGAACCACTAGCACATTGTCTATTCATGACATCCAAGTCAAAGGTGCAATGAGGCATCCCTCCACTTTGAAATGGTAATCACAAATGAGAAGTGGTCTCATTTAGAATACTTAAGTAACTTGCAAAATTGAGTGAAAGTGCATCATTTGCATCATAGTTTTACATTGTTCATTTGTTGTCACAACACCATTCCTTGTTGTCCATATCATATGTGATGAATATATTTGAAGCATCTCATGCATTAAGTGACCAAAGGAAGAAAAAAATGTAAATGCATTATTCATGAAATGCAAAGACAAGATAAATCAAGGTGATAACAATAGGTGGAATATTGTGTTGTCATATACCAAGCACAGCTATGAAATAAATGATAAGAGAATATCATACAAGAGAAAGTATGTGAATAATATTGACATGAAATCTTGTCTGTAGAAAGAGAAAATAACTTATGAGGGATGAAAGAGTGGACCTTTTCCATGTAAATTTTATTTCTAGAGAATGTCGGTCTATAGTATTGAAGATATGCAAGCTTTAGAAGGGTTTTATACAAGTGGAGTGAATAATGGCTTTGTCAGCCAATTGTTTCTACATAATGCTTCCAAGGTTGAGATAAAATCTTAAGCATGAAGGATAATAGTGGAAATAAATTAGAGAAACCTTGGTCTACATTTCGCATGAAACCCGAATTCTCACAAGCAAAAAAAATACCCAAAATATACAAAGGCTTCAAGGAGGATTTCCATAATGCAAACTCAGATTTTATAGTCGTGACCCTAAAATATAGAGAAGTTTTCAATTATAGAAAAATAATGTTCAGATGTCAATGTTTTAGTTGTGGCCTACAAATGAAGAGAGGACCCATAAATGAAAGTATTAAGATACAACCATAAGTTGCACAAAATGAAACCCAAATTTTGTGTTAAGGGTTTTGCAAAAATGATAGGGTCTATAGTTTTAGTTTTGAAGCCGAGCCAAGGAGAGTGGTTTTAATCTTGTTTCCCAAGAAATGAGGATCCATGACCAGTAAAAGGAGAAACCCTCAAGTTGTACAAACATAAGAATCACCCAAAAAGTAAAGAAGTCGCAACCATAGAGGTACAGGAAGGCTGCAGAAATTGAGGAAATAATAGAACCCAAAATGCATAGGAAAGAAACAAACACATTCATCATTTTTCTATTATTGAGCTCAAACTAAGCATTTTATTGACTGAAGTAAAAAGAGAATGAAAGGTTTGATTGATGGATAAATTACCTAATTTTTCTGTCAATTTCTCATAAAGAAAGTGCATTCAAAACGCCCATAGTAGAAAACTCTAGAAGATTCTCAATGGCAGCCATAGCCAAGCATGGAGGTAGAAATACATGAAGAAATATCAATGGCCACAGGTGAAAAGGCTTCAAAAATGCATCCAAGAAATGATAATGAATGAATGACCATTGTAATTTTTGTGTCAAAACCTTACCTAGCTCGACCTCAACACAGAATCAATAGAGATTTTTTCCATGAAAATCTAGAAAATAGCAAGTTGGAAAGGCTTGAGCTCAAAACCCTAGCTCGATGGTGGTGCAGCATAGTGCAAAGCAACATAAAAGTGAAAAATGAAATGCAAATGATGTGAAATGATAGGAGGCCAAAGTTTTGTTTTAGGGTTTCCACCTACCCTAGGTTGGCCGACTTGGGTATTGTTCACATTGTTTTAAAATTTAATGCATAATATTAATGCCATAGTGGTGTTAGGTCCTTGTCACTTTTGCAATCCTAAGTCTCATGTCTTAGGATGCTTTTCTCCTGATTTTTGAAAAAATCATGTCTTTATGATTTAGGTTCTTGTGATTTTTTCCTAATACATTAGAATATTTTGCACTTGGCATAATTTAATCAAAGCCATATTTTTCCTTGTATTTTTGCAAGAATAAAAAAAAACTCAAGCCTCTTTCCCTCCTTTTTGTGAAAAATTGAAACTGCAAACATTGTAAGACATTATTTAAGCAATGTTTTCTATAAATTGCTTGAGTAATTGTTATTAAATGCAATAAAATAAAACAAGTGCTAGGTGTTATCATGGAAAACTTCTTATTTTGTTCAAGTTCTGATGGTGAAGAATGGAAGGATCGAGCTAACTGAACCTTCTAATTCTGATTTCTAGTTAGTTTTGGCTTGATTTTTTAGTCTTTTTAGGTTGATATACTTAGGAGGGAAAGTTTCCATCTTTTCTCAATTAGTTTTGAGTTAGTTTGGACCCTATTTTTATGGTTTTTTCTCCTTGCTCGAAAATGACACTTGAGATTCTATTTTGGCGAGTAGTTTATTCAGATTTTTCCCATTCACTCATGGAGATGCATTGGACGTATATATTGGAGAAAAACTTAGTTTTTATCAATTCAGATGATTGCTCCTTCCTCTCTTGATCATTTGCAGAGAGCTTTGTAAGCATTTTTGTAACTTATATTTTCATGTTTTGATGCTCCTTTCAAATCAATAAAAGCAGCAAAGCACTCCTATCTCATAGTTTTTGTCCCATTTTGTAGAAATGATTTGATGTTGCATTGTGATTCTAAGTATTGAATCCTTTTTATGTCTCGTTATTGTAAATATGTGGGCAGAAATTTCATGTGATGTGGGTTGTATGTTGTGCTTCTTTTCAATCATTTATACAAATCACTTTTGTATTGCATACATTTCATGTTAGATTGTGAGAGTTAATGCTTTGAGAGCTGATTGTGAGTTGAGTTAGTGAATAAGTTAAAGTTCTGGTGCACCACCCTTTAGGTTTTAGGATTTTCATTTCAGTCATTTGTTTGTCCTTTTCATTAGAAAAATCATTTAGTTCTAGGTGATATACCATGGGAACCAGCCCTCTTCGGAGATTCATTCTCGCCATAAGTCACCCATAGCTTGAGAATGTTTCTATGTTTCAATAGGAAAGTTGAGTTTAACTTAACTAGGGTGCAATCCTAATTGATAACACTAATCTATGCACATATCATTTCTTAAGGTTAATGAACATTGTTTGGCATGTCTTTGAGTGAGTGGTGTGTATGCTCTCCTCTCACACCTGGTGTGATCTTGATGATCAAAAACATCGTTTACTCTTTTCTTTTCTTTTCTTTTCTTTGGTATCCCAAGGAACCCAATGTGTGTATTCTCTCCTCTTACGCTTCATGCAATCTTGGGTGACCAAATCATTCTTTTTAGGGGGGATGCCTAGGGATTTCATCACCCTAGGGGTCAACATCAACTCCTATGTTTTGGTGGAATATAAAGAGTGATAGGTGAATCAAAATACACCTCTCTTGGAAGTGGAATCTTGTCAATCTAGGCTAAGCCTCCAACAACTTTATACTTTGGAGAAGTGAAGGTGGAGAGTGGGTTACCCTCTCATTTCCATTGTTTGTCATTATTCCCTTTCATCTATGTATTTTGGCCTCACGTACCCTTGAGGTATTTGGAGGACTCCCTAACAACCTTGTTCATCCTAGATTAAGACCATTCGGCTATAGTTTAGTGTGGTACAAGGTACTATTGATCATGCCTTAAGTTACTCACCATGTATGACCTTTTGTTGAGGTGACACGTAATCCTTGGATGGGCCTTGTCCTTCCAAGGAAAGAGGTGTAAAGGTGGTACATGACCTTTGCATACTCTAGGTCACCCATTTGAAGTATTATCCTCACAACTGGTGGGCCCACATTCAGTCTACACAACCACTTGAATAATTTTAGGCTTGTGCAAGCACTTGGTGTGTCTTCTTGTGCTAAACCAGTGAATACCTATCTTCCCATTTCCTCCTACCCACTTTTTATTTGTGTGCTTTTAATTCTATCTCCTAGTCAAGAAAGCAAAGACTTCACCTCATCCTAACCAATTCTTCCTATCCTAATCATCCTTCCTTATCCTAGTCATACCACCTTTTCATCCTAATCATCACATCCTAATCCCCTATTATCATTATCGTCATGCCTTCTAATCCTAATCATCCCTTCTCATCATAATCATCCATTTTCATCCTAATCTTCCCTATTCATCCCAGTTATCCATAATCATCCTAATAGTCCATAATAATCCTAACTATCCTCCCCCCAATCATTCTAATCATTCATCTTGTCCCAATCATCCCCTAATATATATCCAATCCATCTTGAATCTATCATTTAGGACCCTAAGCTTAATTCTTCTAATCCGTTTGAGGTCCTAATCATCATCCTAAGCATCCTCCATAATCCACATCAAAATCCCTATTTTTGAATCCACTTTTATCCTCTATCCATCATCATCCTTAATCCACATTCATCACTATCATCCTTAATCATGATCTTAATCCAATCCTCTAGTCAACCTAATCCCATTCCAATCCTAATCTAATCCACCCCCATCTAGAATCTAATCATTCATTATCCATCTATATATTTCAATCATACATCCAATCCATAATCCTCATCCAAAATCAACTCAAAAATTTCTTCTTCTAATTAATCCCTACCATCTCTAACCATCTAGTCTATCCTCCATGCAACCTCATATATCCTAATACACCTTCATCCATTCCAAAAAAAACCCAATCATATTCATGATGATGAGGATAGCCTTGTTGAACAACCCAATTATGATCCATATGATGATAATGAGGGTATTGTGGACCACCTTGAATCCATTATCAATAGACAAAATTCTCCAATCTTCCACCAATCACCGACCCAAAGTTCCCCTCAAATTGCACCCACATCCTTATCACCCATGTCATCCCCATCCACCACCACCAATTTTATCCTCACCCATTACTTCAATAATGATAAGTGATGGGGGTTAAAGTGTTCCAATAATTTTACCCTTCGTTTTCCTTTTTCCTTCATATTTCCTACCGTCCTTTCATTATTTGTCACAAGAAGTATAGGTATTTGATGAAATGTAATAGCAAAGTAAAATGATTAAGAAAGTGTCAATGTCAGTTGAAATGCTAACTAATTTGTGGCTAACATGGCAAGAAGTAATTGGAAAGCTGCAAAGATGGTTGAGGACGCGAACGAGGAATGATCAAGCTATTTTATTCATATTTATTTTTGAGGATAATACTTGTGAAGACTATTTTATATTTTTGACCAGTGACCACTTTTTAGTTTTATCAGACATACATTTTGTTGTTTTATTGAATTTAAATGGTTTTTTGGCCATATGCCACAAACAAACCATATGGACCTATCAGTGCTTTTTTTAGTATAAATATGTATAAACCTAAAGACTTTAGATATAGATGATAATACAATATTGTCCTATTCAAAAATCATTTTGAATTCATTATATACATGTATGACTGAGATGAGTTAGAAGAATGCATTAGAATTTCTATCATCAATCGGCCAAGGAGACAAGGCCCACTCCTCACGTCAATTGGCGATTTGTTTGTAGTTTCAGTGTGGTGATTTGATGTGTGTGATTTGATTTTAAGTTTGTATATTTTCTGTATACAAGTTTAATTATTTACAGACACATTTAATTCATTTTTTTTGTATGTAGATTTGATTATTCATAGTTATGTTTTCCAAGATTGGTTTCTTTACTCATTTTTTAATAATTTAAGGACTAAAGATTTGGTTCATGCAAAGTGAAATTCACTATTGATAGCACATAATTTTAGAGGTACACTTTATTATTTTGTTTTCACACTTTCTATTACAATTCATGTTACTGTAATTCTTGTCATAGTTTCTAGCATTCTTCATGTCTTAGGTTTTATCAGGCAGCAGAAATAGCATAATCAAATCTAATTAGAAGTTTGTTGTGTAGTTTTGGTTTTAATAATTTAAATAAGGATTCAAGAGTGTGTTGAATAATTATCAAAGATAGGATTTTATCCATTTGCACATTGGGAAATTCACTTTGATTTGAATTATAGATTAAAAGGTGTGTTTAATTCAGCTTTGAAATGCATCTATCCCCCCTTAGTTTATTAGTTTCATCCCTTAGGTAGATTGTCGCAACACCCTTCATAATTTTATGACTCCTAGATTGACAATTAAAGGATAAACTAAGGAAATTACCATAAAATACTCAAGGATCAATCTAAACACATATACCAACTTGATAGGGTCACGAGAGCAATTTATCACCCCACAGTTTAATCCAATCATTTTTGCATTGTTTCCGAGGAATGGTGTTAAAGGCCTATCAGCCTAGTGAACTAAGTTAGGAGCATTGCGCTAAGGAGAAATTCTACATGACAATCAACCTCGTTTGGATAACTACCCTTAGTTTTCTTTGTTGTAAGCCATATAGGTGCATGAATCATAGTAGGGATAGTAGAAGGAGATTTTTTAAAAGGGATAAGGGGAGTAATACACAACCAGAAAAATAAGAAACAAATCAAAATCATTAATTAAGGGAGGCAGCTCACAACAAGAAAAATTAAAAACCAAATTATAACCATTAGTTTTCCATACATCACTTGAGAAAGAGTTACCTGAACCCAATATCAAAAAGTGTGTTAGTAAGTCTAACATTGGTGAGACCCCTTCCGGTATCCATCCAGAGTCTTCTGAAGAATTACAAAAAAGGGTTGCCAAGTTATTTCAAGAATCTTATGAGTCTATGGCCGGTCCATCTTTAGGAAATCAAAAGACATTTAAAACATTCTTCACTCCTTGGACGTCTCAAGTTATGGCTAATCTCAATAACAACAACACTAATAATAACAATGAGAGAGCATTGGATAATAATAATCCAGTCACCTTTGAGTTTCCAATCACACATCTTGAAGAAGATGCCCTTATGAAAAACATTCCTCATTCTACTTTTCCTATTTTTCGTGGTCTTTCTATTGAAGATTGTCATATGTTCTTATTTGAGTTTGATGTGTTGTGCCATAGCTATGATTATCATAGCAATGCGCAAAAGCTCAAATTGTTCCTAGCCATGTTGAAGGATACAACTTTACGTTGGTTCATGAATCTCAGGAATATTAGAACATGGGAAGGTATGAAGGAATTATTTTTGACCAAATACTAGGAGTATCATAAGAAAAAAGAAGTTTCAGATGAGATCTTCCATATGACACAAAAAGAAGATGAGTCTGTAGAAGATTACCTTGAATGCTTCATGTTCAGCTTTCAATAATCATGACAACCAAGGCTAACTCCTAATACCATTAAAATTTTGTTTCTTAGGGGAATAAGGGATTATACTGTGGATGATTTAAATTTAATAGGTAAAGGTAATTTATCTAAATTGAGCTTTGATGATATTTGTGACATTTGCAGGAATTACTCGAGGTCTCAATGTTCAGGGAGAAATTATGGAAGTTCTCTTCCTCGAGAAATACATGTATAAAAAATTTTGAGATAGGTAATCTACTTGAAGACCTCAAGACCAATTTATTAAATCATATGGGTAAACAAATAGATATTTTTTATACACAAAGGAAGCAGGAGGAGGCTCAAAAAGCCTTAGCAATCTTTTGTCCTGTTTGTCGAAAGAGGAAAAGTGGTGAAGAGTGTCCATATAATAGAACAAAGATATCTTATTTAGAGGAAGAAAGTAGGGACACTACTTTAAAACCTCTTCCTATAGGGATGACCGAGGTAGAATACACAGATGAACCTATTTACTTTATGGCCCAGCAAAGACCTTGGCAACCAAGAGCAATGCCCCTAACCTATTATCAAGCTACACCCCAAAATCCTTTTCAACAAAATTATTTCCCAAACCAACCTGGATGGTATGGGGGTTGGTAGCAACCTCCATACTACCCCCAATGGTCACAACAATACCCACCTACTCTAGAATCATGGAAATCATGGCAAGCACCACCACCACCTTACCCACAATGTCAATCATTCCCTCCATATCCACCACCTCCAATAATAAATCCATATCAGCAATTCAAACAATTCTTTCCACCTTTCCCAACATCTAATCAACCATCTAGCTCAACTCAACCCCCAAAATCCATGCCAATTCCCACAAAACCATCACCAAATCCAAATAATAAGGTGGTGCAACTGGTCTTTAATAATGAAGTGGCACGATTCCTGACTTATCATGTCAATGCATTAGAGATTGATGGTGTACACCTAAGGTCAGGGAAGAACCTTCAAGGGCCAACCATCATAGAAGTTGAAGAGTCTCCAACTGAGTTGGAGGAAGAGCAACCAAATCCCCCATTTCCAGATTGGTTGCAAGAGTGACGAACTCAGCAGGAAACATCTCAACCTGATTTTGATTTTATAAATGAATTATGAAATGCTAACATTAAAATTTGTTTGTTTCAGGCTATTCGAGATGCCCTAGTGTACACTAAAGCAGTCAAAGAACTCTGTGGGAGGAAAAAATAGAAGAAGCGGGACCTCAAGACAGTCCAAGTCATTGGACAACTTGCAAACTTGATGTTGGGGAGAATCTTTGTTCCTAAGTATACAGATCCAGGAAGTCCAATGATTAAGGTATGTATTGGTGATTTAATCATTCCAAATACACTTGTGGATTTAGGAGAAGCTATAAATGTAATGACTACTGAGACTAAGGAGAGGTTGTCCCTTTAAGGACTTAGACCTACTCCAATGGTCTTGGAAATGGTTGATCACTCCATCATAAAACAGAAAGGTATGATTGAAGATATCATTATTGCTAGAGTCTTGGGAGTATCCAATAGATTTCATGATTTTGCAACCAAACATTAAGCTAGGGGGATACCCCTTAATTCTAGGTAGACCTTGGTTAGTTGGTACTAATGATTTCATCAATTGCAGGCCTATAAACATGGTGATTTTGAATGGGGAGAAAATGAATCAATTAACATTGTACCCTCCAGCTCAACCGTTGTTGAAAACGGAGGATCCATTATGGATCGATAGCGATTTTCAAGGGTCTTTACCTATTTTGACTGGTCGCACCCACAAAAGGATATGAAAATCACAGTAAAACATTTCCTGGGAATTGGACATTCCAGTAGGTGACTAATATCTCTTTATGGACGTTCATTTACTTGTCAAACCAGGGAACGTATATTTTAAATGGCGCGGCACAATATATGCACTAAGAACTAGTTTCGGTCATGACTTAACAGAAATAAATACTTGGAAGGAATTCTATCTACACTACAGAAAGGTAATGCAAAGTTCTTTTAACTCAACCATGATTTGACTAAAACAGAAATCATAACAACTACGACTGAAACACAAACTATGAACTGGCCTTATGTTGCAGGAACAGGCATAGGGATGGATTCCCGATGCTGCAGGAGCAATACAAGACTGAGTTTGTATGGAAACTTCAAAGATGAAAGCTAACTGATGATCAACAGAAAATAACAGCTAACTAACTAACTACAGATACTTACTAAGTGGGCCCCCTTAGCAAGCATCTACTGGTTACGCAAGTGCTGAACTCAGAACTTCATCAAACTTTATTCATGAAAACATAATGGTATACATTGCTTTGTTGATATGGAAACTTAACAACAAACTCTGTTTCTTGTCATATAGATTCTGCTTTTCATTATTACATGATATCTGCTATATCTCTACCACTATGCTTCTATCTTACTTCTAACTATCATCTCCTTCCTCAATTGCGCAGGAGGAGTACTTTATTTAAAATCAGGAGAACAACTAACTAACTAACCCTATCAAAGAAAGACGTGGAAATAAAGTGTATCCCAGAATCAAGGAACAAACTTCATAAATAAATTTATCCGTTCAACCCGATCCAGAGAGAATCTAGCACTCCACTCTTTCCAGATTAACTATCATTAAAAATCTTTTCCAACAGTTTCGGTCAAAGAGTCTTCGCCAGAGCTTCCTCGAAGTCGTGCAAGAAATGGACTTTACTACAAGGCCGAGATCGGCTGCACTTGACTTGATCATACTTTCTTCAACAACCCTGTGAAACACAAGGTAACAGATGTGAAAGAAAAGGTGCATGGTACATACACAATATTCATTCATTAATCACACATTTAAATCTATTTCATCATTCAAAAACTTTATGTGATATACCAATCATTTAGAGAGTCAACGGGGTAATAAATGTAGTCAAGACAACACAATAAGCTGCAGGAACATGAAAGTGGTTTGCTACAGGATATCCCCATAAAAGGTTTCAAAAGAGTTTTAAACAACCACAAATAACAAAAGTAAAGGCATTAAAAGTTTATCATAATATTCAAACTATGAGCACATTTTGGGCTCATCATTCTGCCCCCTACTTAGCCCAATGCTGGTCCTCCAGCATTAACTTTCCTGGTGGTTTCTCTGAAATCAGTGGTTGCATTATGACTCTGAAATGGAGTTCCAAACCTGTAATAAAATCCTCTGAAAGTCTGACACTTCTCATACCTACGGTCTTCTAAATCATCATTAAGATTTGTAGCCTGGTGAGGATAAAGGGGCCACATTAGCACAGGAGGTCTGAATGTCAATGGTAACCACAGTTCAAATCTCTTTTGAAGTCCCAATTGTATATATCTGCTTGATCGTTTAAGAGTTGCTGTGAAATTTAGGGGACTGTGAGGTTTGGACCTTCTTATCCCAACAGTTAATCTTTCCCACCTTTTCTCACTTCTAGTGTATGACTGTCTCCAAAACAAATATGGTTGTGCCTGAAATTCATCATATACTTGTTTCCTAAGATCAAATATCTTCTCTCTGGCTGTAGTATTATTAATGCCATATGTCAGAGTAAACCAGGTTTTCAACATTGCATGGGGGTTTGAACTTTGAGAGCATAATAGAACAGGCTCATTCCTTTCGGCTTCCTCATATGTTTCCCATTGCCTGCCATAATTTGCTTCATTTGCTGCCCATGACATAAATGATCTCAAATGGATATCACCAATATACAGAAGAGGATTCCATTCTGTTTCAAATGGAATTAAAAAGTCATGTAAATAAAATTCACACAGAGAATTTCTTAACCAATTAGGGGCTGCCTGGTATGCATTGTAAAATTCTTTAGCAGTGTGAAGTATAGGATCTTGATTTCTGGAAATTCTCATTAGTTGGAACCATAAGAATTGTTCCTTAAGGTACAGAGCATAAACTCTGGGTGGTGGTCTGCATTCCATAATCTGACCAGTTACTTTTAACATTTCATCCATTTTTGCTTTTAACTCAAAAATTTCTTGTTTCTGACTTTCAATTTCCTTTTTCAGTTTCTTCCTTTCTACCTCCCATAGACTTTGTTGCATGTCAGTTTGGGCTATATGCCGGAAAGTCAGGGTTTGCAATGTAACTAGTTTCCAGTTAGCTTTGACATATTCCAGAAACTCAATCAAAAACGTCTTCTTATAAACAACAATGGCTTTACAAGTTGCAGAGGGAAATGTAGCTTCACTAGGCACATCCAATTGTTCAGTCTGTTCCTGCTCTTGCTGGAGGATGAATTCTGGTTGTTGCGGTGGAGAAGACTGTGCTTCCTCTGAAAACTACATAGCAGCGGTAGCCAAGTCATCAAGACTTGGTAACCCTTTTTCATTATGCCCCATTTCTTTTGTCTCAACTTGTCCCTCTTCAGGAATGAATGAACTCTATGCAGCATTCTCGGACACATTCTGAGAAACATCAAATTTAGACTCGACAGACTCTTCTGAAATTACAATAACCTCTAGTTGAGGTGAAGTAGGGGAGGTCTTACATTGTTTCCTTGTGGAAACTCTTCTTGGCATTGTTGCGGCTGCAGGAGGTGTTCTGGTAGCCTTCCTCTTTCTGGTCCACCTAGAGGGTTTTGCCCTACCAGAAGATGATGGTGAACTAGTGATAGCAACAGGTGTTGTTGTAGGAGAGACGGCTGCAGGGGAAGATGCTGCAGGAGAAGGGCATTGTCTTTTCTGAGAATGAGGGTCAGATTCTGGGGACCCTTCTGCCTTTGTTTTTCCCTTCTCTCTCCTAGTGGCAGACCTAGTTTGTACCCTAGCAGAGGATTCAGGTGTGAGAGCTGCAGGACCAAGTGCTACAGGAGTAGATGACCCTTGCCCTGTTCTTCTACTGGTAGACGTAATTTCTTTTTTCTTTTTCTGAGACCATGGGGTAAGTACTCTAGGGGGTTGTGGAATTTGCAAGCTCTTTTGGGCAACGAATTGTTGTCAGGAAAGAGGTGAGACATCTCTCAAAGAGCATTCAATCAATAATTTGATAAGGCCATGGTGAGCAATAGAATTATCTTTTCCCTGTTGGGTTCCATGGGCACTTTGTTCTAGAAATTTTAACAGGAAATTCAGAACATTTACAACTAACCCATGCCTCATATGACTTAATAATTTGAAATGATAAGAATGCAGGTAGGAGAAATGGCCTTCACAGGTTAAATACCTAATTATGTAAGCAGTGTACTCTGAATAAGGAGGCAACGATACGCACTTGCATCCTTGCTTGGAGACTTCCAAAGGTCCATAAGTGGGTATTGAGAATTCAGCCCTTGCAGAAGCAGCATTTGAAGAAAAAATTTCTCCAATGGCTAGAAGCCCGGTTACTTCAGCAATTATGTCTTCAGTTGCAACAACCGTTAGACCCCATACAGTAGCTTCCCTTTCAGAAAGGGTTCTCAAAAATTCTCCAGCAGCCTCCTCATCAAAAGCATTTAAACTCAAGAAGTAGTTTAACCATCCACAGAGGCTGAATGCCTGGACTATTTGAGGATTTTGCAATAATAATTCATGAGCTACAGGCTCATGTCGCACCAGCTGACCACCCATGTTCACAGTTTTTCCCCTAGCTGAACTCAACTCCCTGCTGAAAATTCAAAAAATTTCCTCTCTATTTCCCTTTCTGTTCTGGTTTTTTTTCTTTCTATCGTGCCGTCACATTTTTCCCTTTTCCAAAAATGAACTTTTTGAACAAGCAGTTTTGATTGTAATTTACAACAAAAACATGCAAATGAAAAGGACATGCGATCATATTTGGAAGGTACCAAAAAAATAATAAAGAAAGGTTATTTGCGCAGTTGTGGCAGCAGCGAAAAGACAGGTTTTAAAAGGTGGATTACCCCGCCCCCTACTTAGAGTATGACATGTTTCCTCACATGTACTAAAAAAATAGGCAGAGATCAGGTAATAATGACCGGTACAGGCATAGTAGTAAATGAATACAATAAAATAAATCAAATATGTGAGAACAAAAGATATGGTGTACCTTTGATAATTGCGTGTACGTGTGAAGAAAGATGACGGCGTCTTCATGAGGTGACAATTGGGAATGATATCATAATGAAGGGTGATGCGGATGGATGAGATGGATGGATGAAGATAAAGAAGTGGGATGTGGCGACAAGTCAGAATGGAGAAAAAGGGTTTCCTTAAAAAGAAAACCTTTATTATGAGCATGCTTTTTCAAAATTACGGTGAAGCTGTAGGAGAAAGGCTAAAGCCTTTGGCTGCAGGAAAAGTAGCGGGAGGATCCTGAATGAACTACTGCATGAATTCTTCCTTTGATACTGGTTTATGGTACAACTAGAGTCGGTGGCCATTAACTAGCAATTTGAAATGGACTGGATCAATTGTCGCCAGCTGTACAGCTCCGTTGTCGAACACATTCTCAACTTCATAGGGACCAAGCCAGTGTGTTGTGAGCTTGCCTTGGTTTTCTTGATATCTGGAATCATATAACAGAGCCCAATCACCAGCAGAAAATTGTTTGGTTTTGATGTGTTGATCATGCCATTTCTTCCTTTGTTGTTGGACCGCTTTGGTATGCTGCAGGGCAGCTTTTCTCATTTCGTCCAAAGCATTTAGCTGCAGGAGTTGTTTCTTCTATGCTTCAGATATTCCCATATTGAGTTCAAGAGTTGTCCTCAAATTTTTGTGCTCAAATTCTATGGGCAACATGGTTGTTTTCCCATAAAGCAGCTCAAAAGGTGTAAACCCAGTTGTTGTCTTCCATGTAGTTCTGTAGGCCTAGACTGCTTCAAGAAGTCTACTGCTCCAATCTTTTCTATGGAGTTGCATTGTCTTTGTTAGGATCGCCTCAATTTCCCTATTTGTAACCTCCGCCTGACCATTGGCTTGAGGATGATAGGGGTTGGACTTCCTATGTTTGATTTTATAGTCATTCATTAGTGCAGTGATCAAATTGGATGTGAACTGTGCTCCTTGATCAGTTACAAGCTCTCTGGGAACTCCAAATCTAGTGAAAATTTGTTCATACAAAAATTCAGCAACTTTATTATCTCTAGCATGAGTCATAGCTTTTACCTCAACCCATTTTGTTACATAATCCATGCAAACTAGAATGTATGACTTGCCATTTAATGGTGGATCAATCGGTCCTACAAAATCCATTCCCCACTTATCAAAAGGGGTGACTATTACCTGTGGATATAGTGGCATTTCATCTGATTTGGTTGGTCTTCCCATACATTGGCATCTGTCACATTTCCTTGTATAGGCCACAGCATCCTTGTGTAACGTTGACCAGTAGTACCCTGTTGTAAGAACCTTCATTGATGTTCTCTTTGCTGAAAAATGTCCCCCACATGGTTCATCATGGCAAGCATGCAAGATATCATAAGTCTCATCTTCTCTTACACATCTTTGCATCACTTGATCAGGTCCAGTATAAAATAGACAATTTGCAATCCATGAAAAGTTAAAACTTTTCTCTATTAACAATTTTTTTTCTTTTGGAGAAAAGTGAGCTGGTATTTTGCTTGCTACTAGATAATTGGCAATGTCTGCATACCATGGGGTATGTGCAACAATGGAAAACAAGTGTTCATATGGGAACCTATCATCAATGACCTCATGTTCAGCAGGTGCAGCTATTTGAAGTCTTGATAAAATGTCAACCACAACATTAGCTCTTCCTGGTTTATCAATGATTGTAATGTCAAATTCTTGTAACAACAGGAGCCATCTTGCCAATCTACTAGAGATGGCAGGTTTGTTCATCACATACCTGATTGCTGCATGGTTAGTGTGAACAAATATCTGATAACCTGTGACATAATGCCTAAACTTATTCAAAGCATACACTACTATGAGCAATTCCTTTTATGTAACAATATAATTTAGCTCAGGGCCTTGAAGGTTCTTGCTGATAAAATAGATAGCATGCTCAATTGAATTTTTTTTTTGACTTAAGACTGCCCCTATACCAAAATCAGAGGCATCAGCATGTATGTGAAAAGGAAAATTCCATTTTGGACCTTGAAGAATAGGGGCTTTAGTAAGCAAGTCTTTTAGTTGCAGGAAATATTTTTCACAGACCTCTGTCCACTCAAATTGAGAATCCTTAGTTAATAAGGCATAAAGTGAACTGGCAATTTTACTGAAATCTTTTATAAACCTTCTATAATACCCTGCATGGCCAAGGAAGCTTCTGACATCCTTTTGTTTTGCAGAAGTTTGTAAATTCTAAATAACTTCAATTTTAGCAGGGTCAACCTAAATTCCATTCTT
Source organism: Sequoia sempervirens (assembly GCA_007258455.2). Taxonomy (NCBI): domain Eukaryota; kingdom Viridiplantae; phylum Streptophyta; class Pinopsida; order Cupressales; family Cupressaceae; genus Sequoia; species Sequoia sempervirens. The sequence goes on from VDFB02040897.1 coordinate 75,402, forward strand.
GGAAATATGATGGCCTAGAACAATACCTTCTTCCATCATTAGAAACACTTTTCACTATTTAGAGACAAGTTTTTCTCTCTGCACCTTTTCAATACTTTTTCTAAATTCACCAGTGCTTCTTCAAATGTGACTCCATAGGTAGTGAAATCATCCATATAAATCTCCATACAGTCATGAGATATATCAGCAAAGATACTAATTACTGCTCTCTGAAATGTTGGTAGCGCATTGCATAGACCAAAATGCAAGATCGAGTAAGCAAATGTTTCCCATGGACAGGTAAAAGTGGTCTTATCTTGATCTTCAGGGGCAATTTTTATCTGATTGTACCCACTATAACCATCCAAAAAGGAAAAATAGCTTTTGCCAGACAGCGAGTCTAGTACTTGGTCTACAAACGATAGTGGAAAGTGATCTTTTTTAGTGGCAGTGTTCAACTCTCTGTAATCTACACACACTCTCCATTTTCCACCTTTCTTAGGGACAATAACTAATGGAGAAACCCACTGACTGTCAGAGATTGGGTAAATAAAACCAGCATCAAACAACTTTTGAAGCTCATTTTTAACTATTTCCCTAAGTGCTAGATTTACTCTTCTTTGAGGCTGCCTAACTGGTAAACAATCTTCTTTGATATAGATCCTATGAGTACAAATTCGAGGATCTATTCCTTGCATGTCCCCATATTCCCATGCAAAATATTTATGTCGATCTTGTAGCATTTTTAATAAGACAGCCTGTTGGGATTGTGACAGCTTGCTATTGATATTCAAACAGTGACCTGGAGACAATTCTACCTGCTTAGTGAGATTACTCATAGAATCTACAAGTGATGTTTGTACCTCTTGTGGAAGCAAGTTATGAAAAATTGCAGGAAGTTTAGGCAACGAACTCTCAGAATTTAGTTGTTGCAGGAAACATTGTAGATGGCTACTATTTGGATCAGATGAACTATCTGTATCAGAGTTAAACTGCAGAATTTGAAAAAGCAAGGCATCCTCATTCTGAAGTTGTGAGAATGGATCATTTTGAAGCATCATTAATTGAACCAACGAATTGGCTTCTTCAGTTTCTTCCCCCACATCTAGCCAAATAGGTTGGGACAAATCTGGTTGAGGTTTAGCAGGCGGATACAAAGCCAATTTTTTTGTGGACTGTCCATTAGAAATGGTCATATCTCCAGAATGGCATCCTATAAAAGCATCAGCAGTGGCTAACCATGGTCTACCAAGGATAACTGGATACCCTCCTAAAGTTACCTTAACTGATAATATTGTGAAATCGGCTGGATACTCCCAAGATTCAAGAGTGACAATTACATCTTCCACCATTCCATCAGGTTTAACTGTGGAGCTATCTGCAAGCTGCAGAACTGTAGGTGTAGACCTAATGTTTAGAATGTTCAAGGAGTCCATAGTATGCTTTGTCATGACATTAATGGCAGCACCTAAGTCAATCAAAACATTTTTCACAATTTGGCCATTTATATGTATTTGCACTACAAGACTTCCAGGGTCAATATACTTTGGAATGACTGCATTTCCCAACATTATATCAGCCAATTTCCCTAAAACATGAATTGTTTGGGGATTCTTTTTCTTCCGTCCAGGCTTCTTCAAACAGGCCTCTTTAATAGCTTTTCCAAAAATGGGAACATCTTTAATAGCCTAAAATAAAGGGATTTGAATTTGAATATTCTTGAGCTAATCCAAAATGTCAAAAGTGGGTTCTTCCATGGATTTAAATTCAATACTTTGCAACCTCTGAGGAAAATGTGGTTTGTCTTGATTTTGCAAAACAAGCTCCTTAGAAACCGTATTAGTTATAGGCATATGCTCAGTAGGAACAGCAGGTGCAGTAGATTCTTCAAGAGGAGAATCTGGTATTTCAGTAATTAGAGGCGGTTGTGGAGCAGGTAGAGTGGTTCCAGACCTTAAATGGATATCATTAACGTTTAAAGCATAAGCTTGATATTGGTTGGCTTCAGCAAGATACATAGGCTACTGTGGCTGCTACTGTTACTTATTATTGGGATTTGGCAACGGTTGGGTAGGCATAGGCATTTGTTTTGGAGGGCCAGCATTTGTGGCAGGTGTTGCAGGAGGTGGCATGAGGGCCTGTGGTTGTGGCTGTGGAAGCTGTAGGAACCCAGGGGACTGGTTTTTCCATTGCTGAGGACTTCTCCATTGAGGATTCTACTGCCAATTACCTAGAGGTGGGGTCCATTGTCCTTGTGGCTACTGCCAACCTCCTTAAGGAGATTGCCATTATGGGGTCTAATAATTAGGCCAACTTGGTTGAGGTGTATTCCAAGGTGGTGGTGGGTCATATGTAGGTTGCCATTGATTATTATAGTCAGAATAAAAATTACCAAAAGTCAAAGGATCTTGAGGCATACCTTGTCTTTGAGCCCATGGTCTCCTTTGTGCAACAAAGAACATTTGATCATCATCACCTTCTACTAGCTTAAAGTCAGTAGGTAATTGCTTAGCTTCCAGATTAGCCACCATCTTGCATTTGTAGTCACGTTTCTTCTATCTACAGTATGGACAGAACTTGGCCAAAACTGCCTTGGCTGCCTCATGTTTCTTCCGAGCTTGTATAGTGTCCAGTTGTGTAGCCATATTATTGATGATATCCTGCTTGAAGTCAGACAGCAAATTTGTTATCTCCATCCTGGAAACTCCACCGAAAGAAGACTTACCCACTGTAGCTTGATAACCTCTACCCTTCTTCACATTTGCTCGGGAGTAATTAAGACATATTTTTTTAATATCATCCCAAGGCAGTTGGGTTATATCACCTCCTCCCATCAGGTCCAGAGCATCTATACAGACATCACTGATCCCTTTTAGAAAAAGTAGTTTCTGAGAGTCTTCATTGAGAGTATGGTTTGAGTTCTTTTTCAGAGAAAATAGGAATCTTGAAATATAATCCTCCAAACTTTCATCTTCCTTTTGCTGAATCCTGAATATATCGTCTCCCTTACTGCCACTTTTACAATATTCCTTATATTTCTCAAGGAATTTGGTTTGCATGGCTGCCCAACTATCTACAACACCTCTTCCCAGACTCATGAACCATTTGAGAGCTCCTTCCTTTAAGGTGAAAGGAAACAATTTTAGTTTGTGAGCATCTGAGGTATAGTCATAACTGCGACAGAGGATATCGAACTCAAACAAGAAAGTTTCAGGGTCCTTCGTGACTAGGCCATAGAATTTTGGAAGTAGTGAAGAAGGTATATTCTTAAGATTGTCAGTATCTTGCTGGGGAACAATGGGAAACTCAAAAGCGGGAGGTGGATTAGGTGGGTTATTTGCCATATTGGCTTGCTGGAATAACAGAGCGAATGGGTTTTCCTCAGGTTCTGTGTCAGCTGGGTTAAATGGTAGTTCAACAAACAGGTTTTCAAGGAGGAACCTTCCCAGTGCATCTCTTCTTCTTCTATGCATGCAATAGAATAGATGGTATTTAAAAAGAACTTGAAAATACTTAAATTGACTAAACTACTGTTAACAATGACTTTAGCAAGTTTTTAGATTGACACCTTCCCGGGCAACGGCACCAAAAATGGTCGCGCCCACAAAAGGATATGAAAATCACAGTAAAACATTTCCTGGGAATTGGACATTCCAGTAGGTGACTAATATCTCTTTATGGACGTTCATTTACTTGTCAAACCAGGGAACGTATACTTTAAATGGCGCAGCACAATATATGCACTAAGAACTAGTTTCGGTCACTACTTAACAGAAATAAATACTTGGAAGGAATTCTATCTACGCTATAGAAAGGTAATGCAAAGTTCTTTAAATTCAACCATGATTTGACTAAGATAGAAACCATAACAACTACGACTGAAATACAAACTATGAATTGGCCTTATGCTGTAGGAACAGGGACAGGGATGGATTCCTGATGCTGCAGGAGCAATACAAGACTGAGTTTGTATGGAAACTTCAAAGATGAAAGCTAACTAACTAACTACAGATACTTACTAAGTGGGCCCCCTTAGCAAACATCTACTGGTTACGCAAGTGCTGAACTCAGAACTTCATCAAACTTTATTCATGAAAACAGAATGGTATACATTGCTTTGTTGATATGGAAACTTAACAACAAACTCTATTTCTTGTCATACAGATTCTGCTTTTCATTATTACATGATATCTGCTATATCTCTACCACTATGCTTCTATCTTACTTCTAACTATCATCTCCTTCCTCACTCGCGCAGGAGGAGTACTTTATTTAAAATCAGGAGAACAACTAACTAACTAACCCTATCAAAGAAAGACATGGAAATAAAGTGTATCCCAGAATCAAGGAACAAACTTCATAAATAAATTTATCCATTCAACCCGATCCAGAGAGAATCTAGCACTCCACTCTTTCCAGATTAACTGTCATTAAAAATCCTTTCCAACGGTTTCGGTCAAAGAGTCTTCGCCAGAGCTTCCTCGAAGTCGTGCAAGAAATGGACTTTACTGCAAGGCCAAGATCAGCTGCACCTGACTCAATCATACTTTCTTCAACAACCCTACGAAACACAAGGTAACAGATGAGAAAGAAAAGGCACATGGTACATACACAATATTCGTTCATTAATCACACATTTAAATCTATTTCATCATTCAAAAACTTTATGCGATATACCAATCATTTAGAGAGTCAACGTGGTAATAAATGTAGTCAAGACAACACAATAAGCTACAGGAACATGAAAGTGGTTTGCTACAGGATATCCCCATAAAAGGTTTCAAAAGAGTTTTAAACAACCACAAATAACAAAAGTAAAGGCATTAAAATTTTATCATAATATCCAAACTATGAGCACATTTTGGGCTCATCATTGACAATAAATCAAAGTAGGAAGTTTGAAGATATTTCAGAAGACACTGTTATTAATCATTTTTTGCAAAACTATTATTTGGTTGATAATGTTCTTGATACAATGATTTTTCCTACAAGCATACGTGATAATTGCCCATTTGGAAACTTTTAGTTAGTTAGTAGCTCACAGTCTATTCAACATTTTATTACTTTGCATCAATTATTTCCGCATACTTATATATACAGTCCATTTCTGATATCTAGAAATTTTCACCCATCTTCATCTAATTCACAGCTACTTGTTGTAGATACCCCTATATAGTCCCAAGTTACTGAAATCCTACCTAGTAAAATGCTTAACATCAATCCCAATTTGAATACCTCCCAATTAAAAGAACTAATTGAGATGTTGTGTGCACACAAAGAAGCCTTTTCTTGGGATTACCAAGACATGAGAGGTATTCATCCCACTACCTTTACACACCATATATATATAGAAGAAGGGAGTAGACTTGTGCGACAACCCTAGAGAAGGTTAAACCCAGTCTTATGGGAAATAGTTAAGGATGAATTTTAGAAGTTAATTAATGTTGGATTTATTTATCTGATATCAGATAGCCAATGGGTGTCCCTGCTTGTATTAGTTCCTACAAAGAATTGAAAATGGTGAACATGTGTTGATTATAGAACCCTTAACAAGGCCACTAAGAAAGACCATCTCCCACTTCCTTTCATTGACCAAGTCTTAGACACCCTAGTTGGGAAGAAGTTCTTTCCCTTTCTCGATGGATTCAATGGATATAACCAAAGTTGCATTGCCATAGAAGACCAACAAAAAACTACTTTTACCTTCCCATGGGGAACATTTTCCTATAATGTCTTACCTTTTGGATTGTGTAATGCACCCACTACTTTTCAGCGAGTTGTTCTAAGTATTTTTGTTGATTTAATTCATGACTATGTACAGAAGTGTATATGGATGACTTTACTATTTATGGTGACACATATGATGAAGCTAAGGAAAATATTGAAAAAGTGCTTAAATACTGTATTGATACTAACCTTTCTTTAAGTCAAGAAAAATTTCATATTTTAATGATTGAAGGGATAGTTTTAGGAAATTATATTTTTGCAAAAGGAAATGAAGTGGATCTTAAAAAGGTAAAAATCATTCAAGAATTGTATGTGCCCACCTCTCCAAAGGATGTACGTATTTTCCTAGGACATGCTAGCTATTATAGGAGGTTTATTCAAAAATTTAGCAAGATTTCCTCACCCCTCTTTATGTTGTTAGGGAAAGATCCAGATTTCTCATGGACACTTGAATGCTAACAAGCCTTTGAGGAAATCAAAGGTAAACTTATAACTACACCTATGTTGCGAGGACCTAATTGGGAACTTCCATTCCATTTCCATACTGACACATCAAATACTTCTATGGGATCCATCCTCAAACAAAAGGAAGACACTATCTTTTACTCTATTTACTATATCAGTAAGAATTTTACTAGTGTTGAGGTAAACTATACTGTCACTGAAAAGGAACCCTTGGCTATAGTTTATGCAATAAATAAATTTTACCACTATATCACTGAATACAAAGTTTTTTTGCATATGGATCACTCTGCTATTAGATTTTTTTATGAACAAACCATTTGTTACAAGACATGTAATTCAGTGGTTGCTTCTCTTGCAGGAATTTGACATTACTATCCTCGACAAACACGGGCGAGAGAACGTAGTGGCCGATTTTTTATCTAGACTACAATGTGATGACAAACCAGTTCTTGTGGATGATACTTTTCTAGATGAACACCTTTTTTCTATTTTTGTAAAGAGTCCTTGGTTTTCTAACATGGAAAATTACCTGGTTACTTGGAGATTCCCACCTCATTTCTCTCAGAGGGAGCATTGAAAATTGGTTGGAATCAGTGGTGATTACACATGGATCAATGGATTGCTCTTCCAATGTGGCCTTGACAACATCATGTGTCGATGTGTTCCTAAAGACAATGTCTTCGACATACTTCACACATGCCACACAGAAACTTTTGGAGGAAATTTTGTTGCTCAAAGGACTACCTAGAAGGTCTTAACTACCAGCTACTATTAGCCCACACTCTATAAGGACTATAAGTGTTATGTCCAACATTGTAATAAATTTCAATGTATGGGTTAGACTGCCCACTCTAATGAAATGCCTCTACACCCCTAGTTATCTATAGAGCCATTTGAAAAATGGGGGTTAGATTTCATAGGGCCCATTAATCCTTCTTCTCAGAATAAAGAATATAGTTTGGTTTGTATTGATTATGTCACTAAATGGGTAGAGGTGGTAGCCTTAAATCATGCTAGTAATACTAAGGTTGCTAACTTCTTGTATTTAGATATTTTTACCAAGTAAGGTGTGCCTCGATAAATTGTCACAGACCAGGGAGCACAGTTCAACTCTGACTTGATTGTTGCATTGGTATGGGAATATGAAATTAAGTATTGGAAATCTTCTCCATACCATTTGTAGGCCAATGGGTAGTTGAAAGTAACCAATCAAGAATTAGAGAATATTCTCATGAAGACAATAGTAGCAGAAAGACTTCCTGAAGTAGTTTGAGCCTATCGTAATACTTGGAAGATAACTATAGGACTGACACTGTATGAACTCGTTTATGGAAAGAAGGTTGTCTTGCCAATTGAATTCAAAGTGAAGACTCTATGCATTGCTCTTCAACTTTGGATGAGTCTCAATGAAGCACAGAAAGAGACTTTCTCAACTCCATTCTTTAGATGAAATATGTCAGGAGGCCCTTTTTCATGTAGAACTAGTGCAAAAGTAAAGAGCGCAATGGTATGACTGCTTCATTCGATCATGAAAATTCCAACCTAGGGATTGGGAATTACTTTATGACTCATGATTCTAGGACTTCAAACAGAAGTTCCATACTCACTGGCTCAGTCCTTATGAAATTCAGACTATGTACAACAATGGTGTTGTTAGACTATGCACTATGGATTCTAAATGCATGACTCTTCTTGTTAATGGGCATCATTTGAAGCTTTACAAATGACCCCTTCTGAAGGAAACATTTTCTTGTATTGTGATCCATAGGAACTAAATATTGTTCCTCTCACTTCTTTTGAATAATGATATCAATCAAAAAATAAGAGAAAATTTTAAAAAATCAATAAAAGATCCAACAGCGAAAACCTTCAGGCGTTGCTGGCTAGTTAGCATTTGAAACTAGTTTTCAGCAAGCGTTAACTACTAAATAATCTTAGGGGTGAAAACTAGTTTCCCAACACCTCTAGGTGGTGATAGGGTGAAAACCAGGTCATTGGTGGTCTATCATCGAGAGAGAAAAAATTAATAATTAAAAAAAAAATAGAGAAAAGAAGAAAAAAATAGGTTCATGTCACTTTTATGCTAGGAACCTTGGAGGAGGTCGATATTCCTGTCACTACCTATTCTATGGTGTGACAGGAATAGTGTTATTTTTTCCCCACTACCCTTTCAGCCTTCCTTCTTGATCATTTCCACCCTAGATTGGTTGAAATTTGTTATGGCTGCTCTTCTTCAAGTAGGACCATCTATCTCCTATTGGCACTTTCATGGTTAGCACTAGTTCCTATTGTTATTGTCATTCTTTAGGAAAGAACTTCTTTTTGTTCTATTCTGGAGTCCTTTACATTTCTCATCATTGCCAGCTATGTCGCCACTTCAGTACTTTGTTGTCATTTCCACCCCATCAACATTACTACTCTTATGTCCCATTGGTGTTTTTCACTATTGATGATCATGCATCCTTTTCTCACATGTTTGTTGCTTTGCTTGGCTTTTCTCATGATGACATGGTTTTCTTACAGCGGTTCATGATTACCACTTCAGCTTTGTACTACATGACAAGACCTACACTTCATATCGGTATTGGTATGTTTTAAAGTTTTATTTTTCTTTTACATTTCTTAAATGCATTTATTTCTTGTGGACAATGGTGGTGTGCCCCATGGACAGTCCATTTCTAAGCTAGGGGTTAAGATTATCTTATTATTATTTTATCTCTCTTGACACTTCCTCAACATTCACCACTCTCCTTTAGCAACTTAATTTTGCTTGGCTTCACTGTACTTTCCCATGTCTTTCACCATAAATCCATCTCCGCTTGTCCTGATTACTAAACTTGAAATTCTTTTTCCCTATTTTGGTAAACCACTCTTATTTTTGTTGTTTATATTAAAACCATCCTTTGTTACACCTTATTAAAACCATTTTCACACTTCCTAGCAAAGATTTACCATGGTGAAGGATAAGAGGCCCTGTTATGAACCCACCTCATTAGAAGAACTAAGGGCTCATGAAAAAAAGAAAATTTATGTAGTGTTCAAAGAAGCAAAGTGGGATGTTTTCTTCAAGAAGTTGAGGGGTTTCGATAAAAGGGTTGCTTAAGAATTTTCTTTGATCTTTGATGGGAAAACAATTTTTGTGCACAATTTGGAATTTTTTGTCATTGTTGTAGTAGTGTCCGACGTCACAGACTTTCCATTAATTGGTGAGAATTATTTTCCTAGCGGCTCAAAGAAAGTAATAGATTTAAAACCCATACGCACAACATTTTTAAGGAGGGGCGAGTCTATGGAGATATTACAAGGACAAGGAAATAAATTGGGTTCATTACCAGGCATTTGGAATAGTGTAGTCAAGTTTGTAATTTAGTATGTCACATGTGAGGGAAGGTATGTTTACGTCAATGCTCAACATTTTAGATTGTTGAACCATTTAAGGTGGAATTAGCTCTAAATGTACCTTATTTCCTGCATTTTTCTCTACATAGAATGATTAAAGCTATTCAAAAAGAGAAAATTAATTCATTATCTCATCATGGTCTAATTCAATTACTAGTCATTTATGCTCTTAAGAAGCTCACTCCCCCAGGTGACTGGGATACATTTGTTAACCTAAATGATGATACCAACTTTGACACCTCTAGAGACTCTTCAGGTAAATCTTCCTCTAAAGATTCTAATGAGGAAGAGAGAATTCCTTGCACACCTAAAAAATTCCCTAAAGTAAATCATGAACCTAGTGAAAACCCTTCCAAGAAACGAACCACTAGGAAATCACCTAGGAAGTCCTTGAAAATTAAAGAAATTGGAACTTCCAATGGTAAGTCTTCTAAAGCCTCAGGGTCAACTGGTAAAGTAGTTAGGGGGAAAAAACCTTGTCTGAAGGATGTTCAAAAGAATCCAGTCTTGATTTTCCCTATGTTAAGAAAAGTAAAAAGGTTGTCACTAGTCCTGTCAGTCAACTAGAAGACTTGACCAATGTGGCCAGTCATATGGGAAGTCCTAAGAATAATGACCTAGATTCAGATGTTGAGATTTTGTCTGAAGTCCTAACGAAAAAAGGAAAATCAAGTAAGGAACATAGGAGGGAAAAAAGGAAAATTGCCTCTGAACCAGGAAGAAATAAGAAGGAAAAGTAAAAAGAAAATAGGTCTCCTCCTCAAAACTCTGAAGATTTTGTTAGTGAGTCTCTTGCAAAAGAACCCTTAGATGATCAATACCCTATTACATCTACATTACAAAGTTCCTCTCCACTGCATTATAATAATGAAGGGCAGGCTTATCAGAGCAATATAGAAATAGAAGACATAACTAAAAAAGAGTCATTGCATCAAGACAATGAAATTAATGTGTAAATTGATGAAATCCTAAACTAGATCGGCAAATAATAGTTTGTTGAAATTAATGTGGAAGAAAGGGAAGTAGATGCAAGAGAGAAAAACAAGCATGAGAATCCTCTTTCCCCAATACATCAATTTAATGAGTAGCAATTTAATGAAGTTGATGAGGAAGCAGGAATTAATGCATCCATTGTACAAATAGGATCTAAGCAATTGAGTGTCCCAAGGGAAACAAAATTGGATAACAAAAAAGCTAATGAGACTCTAGATGGAGGGAAAGAGAAAATGGTATCCATAAGCTCTATTGTTACTAATGCAAATAAACAGGGTAGGTCCAAAAGTCCCTTTACCTTGTTGAATAGTTTGGTGTAGGAAATTTGATGATAGTGGAGTATGTTGAAGAGAGAAATGAGGGAAAATTCCTTGACCAAGAAGAGAAAAGGGATGACACCAAGATGGAAATAGGGATTGAAATAGAGGTTGAAGTTGAAGAGGAGTTTGAGGAAAATGAAATTCTCCTCAAACAAATCAAAGAATTGCAGATTTCAGTTGGGAAATTACAAGAGCAAAATAAAAAGTTACAAGATCAGCTTCATCAAGCCAGTACCAACTCTCAGATCCAAGAAATTGAAATTCAGAAGTTAAGAGAAGAATTGGAATAGGTAACAACCTCCAAGGATGAGTATATGCTTTTCAGTGACCATGAGATACAAATGGAAGAGTTGCAGCAATAGTGGCTCGTGATATTTCCAATACCATTCAAAAATTAGCCAGGTTAACTTGGTTTGTAATTTTCCCTTCTTTGCATTGGGACATGCAAGATCTTAAGCTGGGGGGGAAATGATGTGGATTAAAGTGCTCCAATAATTTAACCCTTTGTTTTCCTTTTTCCTTCATATTTCCTACCATCCTATCATTATTTTTCATGGGAATTATAGGTATTTGATGAAATGTAATAGGAAATTAAAATGATTAAGAAAGATCCAATGTCAAATGAAATGCTAACTAATCCATGGCTGACCTGGCAAGAAGTAACTGGAAAGCTATAGAGATGGTAGAGGATGCGGACGAGGAATGATCAAGTTGTTTTGTTCTTATTTATTTTTGAGGATAATACTTGTTAAGACTATTTTATATTTCTAGCTAGTAGCCACTTGTTATTTTTATCAAACTCATACATTTGTTGTTTTATCGAACTTAAATGGTTTATTTTCTGTAGGCCACAAAAAAACCATATGGACCTATTAGTGCTTTCTTTAGTATAAATATGTATAATCCTAAAGAATTCGGATATAGATGATAATACAATATTTTCCTATTGTTCAAAAATCATTCTGAATTCATTATATGCATGTATGACTGAGTTGAGTTAGAAGAACACATTAGCATTTCTATCATCAATCAGCCAAGGAGGCAAAGCCCACACCTTGCATCAATTGGTGATCTATTTGTAGTTTTAGTGTGGCGATTTGATGTGTGTTATTTGATTTTAAGTTTGTATCTTTTTTGTATACAAGTTTAATTATTTACAATCACGTTTAATTCATTTTTTTGTATGCAAATTTGACTATTCATAGTTACATTTTCCAAGATTGGTTTCTTTACTCATTTTTTAATAATTTGAGGATTAAAGATTTGGTTCGTGCAAAGTGGAATTCACTGTTGATAGCACATCATTTTAGAAGTACACTTTATTATTTTGTTATCACACTTTCTATTACAATTCATGTTACTATAATTCCTATCATAGTTTCTCACATTCTTCTTGTCTTAGTATCTTCCAAGAAGAAGAAACAGTAGAATCAAATATAATTAGAAGTTTGTTGTGTAATTCTAGTTTGAATAATTTAAATAAGGATTCAAGAGTGTGTTGGATAGCGATCAAATATGGGATTTTATTCATTTGCACATTGGGAAATTTGCTTTGATTTGAAATTTAGATTAAAAGGTGTTTTTAAGTTAGCTTTGAAATGCATCCTGTAGACACCTAAAAATGACCTAGGCCTGCAAGCTCCATTTTTACCACTTTCGTCCTAGCATAATTAAGACATTTAATTATGTCCTTGGTCCACATTCGACTATTGATTAGATAATTTGTAATTATTTAATTAATTCATGTCACTTATTCTTTATGATTATTAAATAAATAAATTTTATTTATTTATTAAATACATCATTAACTATCTAAGTCTTTCTTTAATTAAATAAATTTCTTAATTTATTTAATTCCCCCTTCTGCATTTCTTTCTTATTGATTATTAAATAAATGAATTACATTTATTTATTTAATACATCACTGATTGTCTTAATTAAATAAATGGATTTATTTATTTAATTAGTTGGTCTTATCTTCTAAATTAAATAATTAAATTTAATTATTTAATTGCCAATTAACATTCTTCTCATTTTAAATAAATTAAATTATTTAAAATGTCATGTCAATCCTAACTGTTAGTCCCTTTTGATAAATAATCTGAAAAAGATTATTTATTATATCTTAAAATCCATAATTTGAATTATTTTAATTCAAATTAGTAATTAATCTTCCAAAAATCAAGTAATCGGCAGATTCTTGATTTTCCAAATCTTATCTTCAATCTGAATCTTATCTCTTTGATTTTTCGAATCTTGCAAATCAGGCAATCTTATCTTATTGATTTTTCAAAATATTTATTTCTTTAATTAATTTCCTCATTTATTCTCCACCGTCGATCCGATTTTATTTTGACCGTTCGATTAAGGATTTTTCCCTAACCCTAATTAGGGATTCTAAGGTGTAATCTGGATTGTTCATTTCATTAATTTATCTCGTCCGTCCATTTGAAATGGCATTTTCTATAAAATGCCATCTTCTTCTCATTTTTCGAACAGACACATGCTGACATTTTGCATAGTTATTATAGGCATTTATTTACTTTCACATTTATTGTCATAGGCAATTTTAGTATTTAATATAGTCATTTGATCAACTTTGGCATTTTTTTTAGGCATAGACATAAGCTTTTAGACATAGGCATTTAGACATATCAAATCCTTCAAGACTTGTTGTAGAACTTAGACATTTCTAGATTGCTCGAACGACGAATCTGAGGGCAACATTATCCAGCAAGTAAGAAGGTGCTATGAAAATGAATCATGGAGACTTCGGCGATCAGGTATAATCATTCTTTCATGTATTTCCATTGTGTTTTGTAGCTACTTTGGGTTTTTTGTCATTTTACTTTGATTTCATTGATCTAATCTAAAACCTAGAAAATAACCCTCAGTTACATTGGTGAACCCGACTCCGTTTTCTCGTTTCCGTACGGTTTTTTGTTGTTTTCTGTTGTTTTGCAGGTATAGGTACGGATCGACGCAAGTGTCTTTTTAAAAAAATCATGACGCATTTGATGCATCGCGACACATCTGATCACAGAAGCGCCGCAATCGCCCTGACAAGCTGCAACTGACAACCAGAATGACGCATATGATCTGTCGAGCCACATCTGAAGACCTGAACGACGCATCTGCCACGTCGAGCCGCATCTGTCTGGTAAAATTTTTCTTTCAGTTTTGAGGTTCTGATTTTTGGGTTTTTCTGGTTTCTAGTTTTCTAGTTTTCTATTTTTTTCTGTGTTTTTTATTTCTGCATGTTGGATAGATTATTTTCAACCCTTAGGTAGTTTTTCACAACACCCTTCACAAGTTTACAGCTCCTGAATTGACAATTAAAGGATAAATTGAGGAAATTACCATAAAATACCCAAGGATCAATCTAAACATATATACCAACTTGATAGGGTCACGAGAGCAATTTATCACCCTACAGTTTAATCCAATCAATAAGGATGCCATGCTTAGATGTTTTCTTGGCATTGGTGCTAAAATTCCATCCTCCCCACCTTCATCCAATCCCAATTCATCTCATCTTGCTTATCCTTCCCCATCCTTTGACAAGGGAGGCCAAGCCTCTATCCAAATTCCCCCTCCAATACCATTCACATCCCAAATCCCCATCTCCAAATCCTCTTCAAGGTCTGTTGGTTGTTTTCACAACTAACCAGCAGGTCTGAGCAAGCACCTATGAGCTTGCCACACTCAATGCTTGTATGCTTGCTAGACAGGTGGCCAACTAACGAGATGCAATACCTAGTTATTGCATTCTCCTTCACTTCGGGCTCTGCAAGACCCAGGAGGGTGTTCCTCAAGCACACTTTGAGATTTCTTGCAAGCAACCAGTGCATACTCTTACAAGACTCAAATAAAACTAAGCAGATGCATTATCGAGCACCGTTAAAGTGTACACACTCATCCAAGAGATGGAAAATTGTTGGATAAGCAAGGAAAGTTAACAGAGAATGGGATTAAACACAAACGTCATTCATAAACAAGAAACATTAACTTGAATGAATGTTCTTAAGCAAGATAATTGAAACCCTAAACTCAAATAGCATATATCAGATCAATGCCAATATCCATTGGGCTAGGAGTCAAGACAATCTGCAAACAAAAGGAATGATTACTTGGACAAATAAAGCCTATGTGAAACTAACCTTATTAATCCCATAGCTAGTGATCAGATCTTAAAGACTACTTATCAAATCCTTCAATCATACATATAAATTTCTGAGATGATGAAAGCAATTTAACCTATTCCTTGAACATGAGCTATTATCAAAACAGACAATGCAAGAAAGTATTACAAAGGCTAATGGAATGATCCTTGATCAGTTTCATTAACAATTCAAATGTACAATCCAAAGGAGAGACTCAAAGACCTAAACAAATACATTCAGGTTTTGGTATGCATCCAAGAACCTTACAATTTAAAGACTATAACCCTAGACCTCAAAATCTGGTAAAAACCTGACTCTGTCACTTAGTGCTCTTTTAGTTCTGATTTCAGTATCTGGCCGAAGACCTCTACAAATGATTCAGAAATTCCTTTTAAACAGTCCAAGGATCGCCATCCAGCTCAGAGCCAGATCAACATGCCATGTCAGACCCCAACTGCATTGTGACCAATCAAAACTCTCGCTGTGACCTTCAACAACTTCTCTAGTCTTATAAATGCCACTGGTCGGGCCGCTGCAGGAAAGACATTCCCGCACGAATGAAACAAGGCAATCAATGTCAAATCTACCGCTGAATCTGGGCGTCCATACTCGAGCCATGTCGTCCTTGTCCCAGGGTCGTTGCCATGAATGTTGGCTCGGCGGATCCAACAACCTTCCATCTGTCACCATGAATGCTCCAGGCTTCAGGTTTTCGCGCGCACCGTCAATACCAAACCCTGACCGTGGCCTAGTTTGAAACTCAATCGTTGATCGTCCATGATCAGACAACCACCTTTTAAATCTTCATTAGCCGTTGAAGCAGGCTACCACCATCGGCAAGACATAAAGAGGTCGGGGAGACCATAGGCCGAGAATCGTATGTTACATCGAGTGCTCATCATAGTCGGCAAGAGGCTAGCGGGTCGGCGAAACAAAACGAAGTCGGCCAGACTGCAAGACTTCATAGCGAAGAGAAACCAACGCTCGCCCAGAGGTCTCTGCACTCGGTGAGATGTCACGGTGAAGAGAAATGTCTCGCCAACTGAAAACCCTAGTCAGCAATTTGGCAGACTGGACTAGGAAAGCATTTCACAGTAACCGTCAAGTAACTTTTTCATCGAGGCCATTGATTATCAACATGTGCACAAAGGGAGTCACATTAGTAGCTCAGTCATTAACCTGGGGGGACTTCGACATCGGGGGAAGTCACACTGAGAACCAAAGGGGCCACCACAGTCAGCAAGACAAGCCAGGGTCCGGAAGACCTCACCCCGAAGACAATAACTCTCACCGAAAGGAAAGCCTTTGAAAGAAACCCCCTACGCGATATCGCTGTGACCTTATGTTTCCTTCGCCGATGCAACCTTCTCCCTTGTGAATGTCACTATATCATACTATCATCGGGGAGACCTCTTGTAGAATATATTGTATCATACCGAGAGCCCTTCATTCACTCGGAGTCGCTGGGACATTACAAACCTCTCGCCGAAAGTCCCTCATAAGACTTAGTCGCCAAAACATGACAGGTTCGCTAAGACATTACATCGATAGCCATTAGTTTCACCGAAAGACCACGTGACCATTTCTATTCGCCGAGACCTCCAGAAAGTCCTGCCAAAGGCAAATCTATCGCTGACCTATATCCACTGAAATTCGCTGTGACATATCGTTATCGGTGAGATATTATGAAGACTACGCTATGTTTCACTGAAGATACCTTTTCTACAGGCGGAGTCGGTGTGACACATGAACATCGCTGTAACCTCACACCGATGGAAAAACACTTTGCCGAAATGCTCATTCAAGTCAGTCGGTGTGACATTTCATTTTCGATAAGACCTTATGTCGACCGTATACCATAAGCCGATAGAGAATACCTTTTGTTGCCGAAAAATAATGGAAGTCTTGCCGACTGCAACCTGAATGATAAATTCAATCGCCAAGACTTCTAAAATGTCTTGTCGATAGGAAACTCAGACATTTCAAATTGGATCGGGAGACTCTTCAAACAACCAAAACCTGTGATGTGCAAGGAGAACCATTCTGAGACAGATCAACAATGAGAACATACCGAAAAGGGTTTTGACATCAAGGACAAACCATATGATCACAACTAAGATCCAACAAACCCTTGGCACGTTGAGCTCAACCCTTGTGGGATCCCACTTGTCCCATGTGCCAAAATGAAAAACACCCCATAGCTAAAGTTTTATCATGAAAAACCAGAGTACACAACTAGACAATGAGAAAACCAGAAATGGCACTAACGTAGGCTCAGTTGGGGGATGTATGCCCCTGGTGGGCATAGCAAGAATTCAGATCACTGGGAGAGCAGACCAGAAAAGAAAGGAACAAAACCAACTAGGAACTGGTCTGGACAAAACTAGTAGACACAAACAAGAAAACAAAACAAAAAACAAACCCTAAGCTACTGTTCATGGAAAAGAGATACCTCAAGAGAAGTACAACTTCAAGAACTATCCATGAACTGGTAGTTCAAGAATCTCACTTGTCAGAGCCTGAAGAACATATGAATCTTCTCCCCATTTATCGTTGATTACGAACGGGCCTAACCAAATGGCATCAAACTTCCCATGCTTCCCTTTTTCCTCTAATCTGGCATTCCACAATAAGACTAAATCTCCCTTCTCAAAGTTCCTTGCTGATGTCCTTTTATCATATAGGTTCTTTACCTGCATTTGCAACTTGGCATTTCTCCTTTGAGCATCCCTTCTAGTCTCATCTAGCTCTGTGAGAGCATCCATTCTCAATTGCATCTCATTGTCAACTTCATCGTCATATACTTGGATAAAATTGTACATCTCTATCAAGTTGTTTTGGGGCAACCTTGCATTTATGCCATAGACCAAGTCAAATGGGGCATAACCAATTGCCTTCTTCACAGTCACCCTGTCTGCCCAGACAGCCAATTTCAACTTAGAATCCCAGGCTCTCTTATTCTAATCCAAAATTCTCTTGATGATCTTCATTAAGCTCTTGTTGCTTGACTCAGCTTGTCCATTTCCTTGTGGGTGATATGGTGATGAATAAGAAATTTGGATACCATATTTTTCACAAAACTCAGTATATTCTTCAGACCTGAAACACATAGCATTGTCTGATACAATTCTTTCTGGGCATCCAAACCTTGTCAGTATATTGTTTATCAAGAAATCAATCACCACCTTGCTAGTTGCTTTCTTTGTTGGGATTGCTTCCACCCACTTAGTAAAATAATCAGTGGCTACTAATATCCAGGAGTGGCCTCCACTAGATTTGCATGTTATTTCCCCTATAAAATCAATGCCCCAAATCTGAAATGGAGATTGCACAGCAACCGGTATGAGGGGAAGGTTACCAAAAAATTTTAACTTACCAGAAAAACACTGACAAGCATCACATGTCTTCACAAACTGATGTGCATCTTTAAATATAGTAGGCCACCAAAAACCGGCCCTCATCACCTTGTGTGCAGTTGTCTTGGTCATGTAATGTCTACCACAGACTCCACCATGCATCTCCCTTAGAAGTTCTAATGCCTGATTCTGATCAACGCATTTCAGCATGACTCCTTCTCTACTTCTCCACCACAAATTTCCTTGTATGATAACATATCTGATAGCATGTAACTTCAATGTCCTCTTCTGATTTTCATTTAGGTGATCAGGGCACTTCATCCTCTGCAGATAATAGATCACATTCTTATACCACTCAGAGTGTTCCATATCACATATGTTCGATCTGTTTTCTTCTTCTAATGAGTTTATTTGATTTGCTTCCAAATTGGTCCAGGCCATAAGCTTGGCCAATCCTTGTCCCCTCACCAACTTAGTGATTTGGACCTCAATGTTAAACTCTTGAATTCTATTAATCCATCTGCATCTCCTTCCTAACACTTCCTGCTATGTGAAAATGTCTTTGACAGTTGCACTAGGCACATACGCAATTATGACAACTCCCATTAAGTAAGGCCTGAAAGCTTTGACAACCTTGACTAGTGCATATGCCTGTTTCTCATTTATGTCATATTTCAATTCTACAGCTTGTAAAGACTTACTGAAGAAGGCTATGGGCTGCTCGAAACCATTATCATTCTTCTATAACAACACCCCTGCTACAGTGTGAAAAGAGGCAAACGTGAACAACTAGAAAGGCTTTGAATAGTTGGGTGTCTTCAACACAGGAGCATCTTTTATTGCTTCTTTAATGGCTTGAAAAGCCATTAA
>VDFB02040898.1:0-15691 GCA_007258455.2 Sequoia sempervirens
CATGATCTGAATATCTACCTTTCAGAGCTCTTGCAGACTCCTGTTCGCACATTAGCTGACATCATCTCCTTCAATAAACAACATGCTATGGAGGTAGAACATCTCTTTCTCACTTTGTTTTTTGCATGTTTTAATTTCTATTTTAAAATGTTTATAAGATTGTATCTACTTTTTCTATCAGGAAAAACTTTCTGAGTATGGACAAGAGATATTCCTCCAGTCTCAGAACACATCTGGCTTGAAAGCACAGCCATATAAAAAAGCCCTAAAGACAGATCGCATGCTAACAAAAACGGGAATTGATAAGGTATTGAAAAGGTATAAACTACATGCCCTGGTGTCCATAGATATTCAGATCACAAGTGTTCTAGCCATTGCGGCGAGATATCCACAGTATCGGTGTACTGGAATTCTAAGATACAAGTAGGATTCCCGCTTTGGAATAAGAAGCGTTTCCTCTGAAACTTTTTGTTGCTGTGAAATTTCCCTGTACGTATGCCCAACTTCTTGCTTTTAGCGAGGAGGGGTAAAAGGATGAGTTGAGGTTGAATAATATTAATGTCCCTTAGTGAAGGAGAGTCTAATGTTGTCTCATCATATTCTTCTAAGGACACTATATCATTGTTGTTATTGTTATTCTTTTCTTGCACCATGGTATCCTCCCTAGGAGGAGAGTTGTTAGGAGAACTACAAGGCAACTGTTCTTGACATGGAAGGCTTGGTTCTTCCAAAACAAATTCATTGCAAGTAAGGGAGTTATCAATGGTGGAATTGTCTTATTGAGCAAGAGTGGGGATGTTGGGAGAAGGATCTATTTTATTAACCTCTGGTTTTCTCCGGTCATGCTTCTTTGAGAGTGTTTCTCTAAAGAAAATTGTAGGAGTTATTCAAGACATGAGATACAATATTGATAGCCTCAACCCAAGGAAACAAAAGGGGAGACCCTTAGTTAGCATGCACTATGACATTTCCTAAAGGTCCCATATTCTTGCCTAAGCAGCTTTTGAGCTTTTGCTGAGGAGTATATCTATTAGTCATTTCTCTCTTGATCGGGCATGAAATTCACAAAAGGATTTGAACTTGTTATTGACATATTCTCCATGATTATTTGTTCTTATTCTCTTGATCTTATTCCCACTTTGTTTTTCCACAAATGCTTTGAACATTTCAAATTTTCTAAACACTTCATCTTTTTGCTTAAGGAAGTAGACCCAAACTTTCCTTGAAAATTCATCAATGAATGTTAAGATATTCCTAGCTCCTCCCTTTGATGGGGGATTCATAGGCCCACATAAATCACTATGGACAAGTTCAAGAGATTTACTTGCCCACCATGTATACCTTTCAAACTTGTCTCCATGTTGTTTTCCAACCATGCATCTTGTACACACATTTGTGTTTATTTGTATCCAAGGTAGTCCATCAACCATATTCATCTTAGAAAGCATAGCCAAACTTTGATAATTTAAGTGACCAAATCTTTCATATTTGTAAGTCATAAATTTACAAAATTCCTTGTTTGTCTGGTTCATAAGAAGGCCAACATCAAGGCACGATAATAAAAAAAATTCATTATGTGTGTTGGTAGAGGCTTTATTCTTTAAGCCTTTGTGTTTTTGTGTTTGGAGAGTGTATTTTGTTCTTGCTATGGCTACCTTAGAGATCTCTAACATTGCGGTTAGTGCAAAATTAGATGGTTCTAACTATGCAAGTTGGAAATGTGAGATGGAATTGATTATACAAATGAAAGGCTTATGGGAGCTAGCAGTAGAAGATAAACCTACAAATGAAAGTGAGCATGAAAAATGGAATAAAATGGATATGAATGCACGGGCTACTATTTTATTGCAAATTAGTCCAGGGATAAGGTCTCATGTTCAAGATCTGAAAACAACAAAGAAAATATGGGAAACTTTGCAAACAATGCATGAAAGAACTAGCAAGTTAAAAGTGATGGATGTCAAAAGGCAATTAATTCATTTTAAAATGAAGGGAGGAGATAGCATGAATGATCATATTGCAAAATTGAAAAACTTAAGAAATCAACTTGCCTTGATGAAGGTTGACTATGAAGACTCTGAAATTATAATTTTTTTAATTGAAAGTCTTCTAGATGAGTATCATAACTTCATCCGCACATTAGAGCTAACTGGTAAATTTGATAATATCACACTAGAAGAAGTGTATGGGGCTTTGTTGAATGAAGATGATAGAATTAAAAAGTTCACAAGTGAGTCTAGCAAGAGTTCTCAAGCATTTATGGCTAGAGGAAAATATAAGAACTACAATCAAAATAAATCATATCAAAATCAAAATCAAGGGAATCAATAGAGAAATAATCAAAGACAATGGAATCAACCAAGGAATAATCAACAGAGGAATGGTTTTCAAAAAGCACAAAATGGATGGAGAAACAAAAAAGATCATTCTAAAAGAGAAAAAGCTATCACATGTTATAATTGCAGAAAAGAAGGGCATAAAAGTGATCAATGTCCTTGGAAATGTCATGTAGGAGGTCAAGGAAAATTTTATTAAAGAAGGCAATCAAATTTTGCTCAAGAAGATGGCTTGGTCAGATAAGCAAGTGGCTTGCACAATTGTAGGCCCTATTTGACAAAGTTAATTTATTCTAACATCCCCCCTAAATTAAATATACTAATAATATTAAATAACACAATCAAAAAAATAGAGAATCGCTAAATAGAGAAACAGAAGAGTGGCTACAAAATTGAGCACCGGGCTCTTTGCATTCATATTCAATTTATAGGAAAATACATAATATATTCTACAGCTACTCAGTCAATTATTTAGCTCAGACATTAATTGAAAGAAGGTGGCTCGATCAGAAGAAGATGGCTTGGTCAGATAATCAAGTGACTTGCACCGTTGTAATTTATTCTAACACATTTTCCATCAAATAGATTACATCCTGCCCCTCCCTCATTTCCCTTGTGTGTGTGTGCAATCTCCACAGCAAAATCTTCTCTTGCTTTTCCATCTCCAGATCCAATATTTTGCTTCGAGAGAGCTGTATCGCTTCCATTTACGTCCACACTCAATGGAGAGTTTGTAGAAGCCGTGAATGAAGCATTTGCAGTGACCAATGAACTGTGAGTAGGAACCTCCTTAGAACTGTTGTCATATCTTTCTACACGTGCATTGGCTTCTTCTTGATCAGGTTTATCCTCCGTAGAACTAAAATTTCTTGTAAGAACAATCTCTTGTTCCGAGGATGGATTAACGGCTCCCACAACATGAAAGGTACTAAAATTTCTTGTAAGAACAACCTCTTGTTCTGAGAATGGATTTAGGGCCCCCACATCATGCACTAAACTAAAATTTGTTGTAAGAACAATCGCTTGCTCTGAAGATGGAATTAGGGTCTTTGGGTTCAACGAGGAATTTGGGAAAAAAGTGGAATTTAGATAAAAAAAAGGTATGTATTTTGTCTTATACCTTCTCCTGTGGAGTCCACATTCTTAAACTGAGATGTTTGCAGAAACCCAATGAAACGAGGTAAACGCATTCATTTTGGTAGGATAATGAAAGCACTCAAGGTGAGGAAAAACATTAAACCCAATAAGAGTAACCCCTAAAGCAGAACTCATGCCATACATGCGACCACCTGAACCAGATTGAAAATCCCATATCTGGGGATTGGAAGAACCCCCACCCATAGTGCCAAGAGACGAGGACGAGCTTGCTATAACAGGAAGCATCCAGATTTCCCGAGGTGTGGATGCATGCAGGCATGTATGCAAAATGTGGAAGGATAGAAGAGACGCGTGAATTGTTTTACAAATACCACCTAAAAACTTTAGACCCAGAACCGAGCACCTTCTGTACAATTTGCAATCAATTTCCACGCCTCTAAACTCATGCGGTCTCCCGCTTAGGAATGCCCATAGAGCCTCTGACAATTTGCAGAGCGCCAATCAAGCAGCACCAGAAAAGTTCGAATGAATATTTGTCGTAAAAAATACGCAATTTAACTGATGCAAATAAGAAACCAAACAATTTTTTTTGAAACATTCTGCAAGCACATTAGTCACTGTTTAACAATTGATGGCAATAGTTCCGAGCAGGAACAAAAAATAAAGTCATTGAACCTTCTCTACCTTAAGCTATCATCTCACATTAAAATTTATTGTGAACTTGATAAAATTTCATGGAACTCTTCTCATATATTATGCACCCAAATAATATAAAATACAAAGGAAAAATATATTCTACTTGCATTCCTCTTTGTGTAAAAAATGAATAACAAGTTAATCCTAAAAATATGACTCTAGGAAAACTCATTGCCAACAATTCACTAACAGAAAACTCACCGCCAACAATTCACTGCGGGAAAATTCACGGCTATGATAAATTCACAAGTAAAATTCATCACCAGTATTAACATTTTTTAATATATATTTCGAAAAACTTTGAAATTTTTTTGCAAAAGAAGAATTTCATTTATGATAGTAAAAATAAAAATAAAAATATTTTTCAATATATTTTATTTTATTAGTCATCTATAATCAATTATACATATGAAAACTATATAATCTAACAAGAGCTCTAAATGAGCTAGAGTCCTTGCCAAGAGGGAAATGTTAAGCTTTAGATATTTGAAGGACATTGTGTAAGACAAAGCAATTAAGTGTAAATATTGGTGTGAAATTTGTAATATTTAATGAGGTAGTATAGTATGTATATGTTTCTATTTTTATATATATACATTGTATATATATTTTTCTAAATATATTTGAATGCATGTAAATCAATATGTATATGGATATAGTATGGAGGTGTAATAGCGTAGATATATATATATATATATATGCATGTAGACACATATGTATATACATATGTATAGATATATATACATCCTTACATAGATAGTTACATCGATATTATAAAGCAAAGGCATTGATTGATTTGAAATAAGTAAGCTAGAATAGACAAATCACAGACAAATCACATAAGGAACAGGTGGATTGAATGTGTAGATTTGGCAAATTGTAAATTTTGGTTGGTATGACAATGTTTTCAATAAAAGGATGTTGATAATGAGCATCTCTCTCTCTATATATATAAGCACGGATACGTAGATAAATGCACATGTATAATACATCTTGTAATATATTATCGAAAACATTTGCATGAATGAAAGGTTATCTTTGTTGAATCTTGCTATATCAAAACACCAATCCTGGGAATGTTTGAGGGAATGAAGCAGATTTTTTTTTTTGTTTTGGGACATGTGAAATGGTGTCCTCCATAAATTTCACTTTCATATATGTATCATAAATTGAAGAAATGTCATTAATCTTTGTTGTTAAATTACATATTTAATTATACAAGTAGAATAGAGCTAGAGAAAATGAAAAGCATGTAATATCAATGAGGTTCCATACTTTTATTCATACAAAATTTGTTGTTTTTAGGGTCGTATTTGCTGCTTGGCCAAGACCAATTTTAGTAGCAACTAAACGCTGGGAATTGAGGCAAGCAACAGCTTTTTACTGGTGATAAAATTTTGGAACAGAACAAAAAACATTAGTATAGAGACTAATTTGATTTGTTACAAGTAGTGAAATAGATAGTCTTTTGTGCGACAGATCGAAGGCTTGACATTGTAAGCCATTGATGAATTGCATGTGCACAAAAGCTATAATATAATATTGTAAAAGCTATGCAAAGGTAAAGATGGATTTTTTTTATCGATTGCAATGAATGAAAAATAGAGGGAAGTAGGAGTGTAACGTTGTTAGAAAGAAAAGGCATGTTTGAATAAAGATTTTAGTAAATCATCAAACAATGTGAAGAAATGGGT
This sequence comes from Sequoia sempervirens, assembly GCA_007258455.2. Lineage (NCBI taxonomy): Eukaryota > Viridiplantae > Streptophyta > Pinopsida > Cupressales > Cupressaceae > Sequoia > Sequoia sempervirens. The sequence continues at coordinate 5,825 of VDFB02040898.1, forward strand.
AGAGAAGATAAGGAAATGACAATGTTGTGGGTGTAGGAACTTAGAAGCGCTTCATTGTTTGTGTGTAACATAACTCATATAAACATCTTGAATAGTGTTTGAATTATCTCTCGTGAAAGAATAGAAGAAAGTGGAGAAGAAATGCAATGAATATTATATTGGAGAGAATTAAAACTTGGCACCTTAAGCGACTAATGAGTTGTGAATGCATATAAAGTAAATAATATGTGAATTTCTATATGATTATATCATGTATTTATTGTATATAATTCTCTATCTTAAAAAACTAGCCATCAAAATTAGGACGCAAGGATATGAACTTAGAACATAATTTTGTTAAGATTATTGTTTGATTGCTAAAAGATACAAGTGTCTTGTTCGTTTGAACTATTACAGCATGAAAACATACATGGCAGATGAATTAAGGCAATCAAATGTTGTAGAGCATGTAATTGAAAATGTTACATATGAAATTTGTGGCGGTCACCTTGAATTTTACAGCACTTTAGTGTATTTTGCAGAGTAGAAAGAGCTATTGCATTTCTTCATTCTAGCACGATGGATGCAATATGTGTACAAATGGAGCCAAGTCCATATTCAAAACATATAAGAATGAAGGCCAGCCAAGAAAGCATGAATGGGACTTGAAAAGCATTGGTCCGACAAAAATGGAAAAAATACATGGCAAACACATAAAGGTGGCCAAACATTGTAGAGTATGTAATAAAAAATGTTATAAAATTTGTGGCAATTATCTTGAATTTTATAGCACTTTATTGCGTTTTACAAAGCGGAAAGAGATATTGCATTTCTTCATTTTGGCAAGAATGTAAGCAATACATGTAAGAATGAAGCCAAGTCCAATTACAAAACATATTAAAATCAAGGCAAACAAAGGAAGCATGAACGAGACTTGAGAAGTACTGATCTGACAAGAATGGTTGGCATGCATTTGAGCAAGGGTCAGAAACAATGTTTTGTTGGGCAGAGTTAAGACTTTACATCATAAGTCATTGATGAATTGCAAAAGCATATAAATTTTAAAATAGCATTCTAAAATAAATTTGAGTGTAGACATGTCTTGTTTTTTATTCAATAGCAATCAATCAAAATTAGACAAAGAAAAAAGCATTTCGTTATTGGACAAAAAAGATATGCTAAGTAGCACTAATAAGTCTAATTGTCTAGAATATCCTACTGATTGGCCTATGAAGATATTCAAAACTTTTTTGAAATCACCCACGCCTACAATATTATATTAAAATTAAGAATTCTCACAACAATAACATGATTTTGTTTCCATTATGATAAATAGGAGACAAAGGGTGCATCATTGGGTGGTGTTGTAGAGGCAATTTCTCATGATGCTAAAGATTTTTCAAATTTTGGTAAGGTGGGAAACCCTGCTCCAGGGACTGGCTTTAATGGTGGTGGTCAAGCTAATGTTGGGAGGTTGGATCATGGTTGTCTTTCGGATGGGACATCTTGTGGATCATTTCTGTTGGGTGTCTCAAATGTCCTTCCTCCCTTTGGTGGTCTGGGTCTGGATGGTACTTCCTTCGACAAGGTGGGGTCTATTTTTGTGGATTATGAGGCAGTTATCATCTCTAAAGCTGCCCAGCATGCTGCTACCTCGGTGGATGGTAAGTATTGGTCAAATTTATTTGGTGCTAAGCTTAAGGAGAAGAGCTCCTCACCTCCTGTGGACTTCTTTATTGACCTATTAACTAGCAATTATTTTTTCTTTATGTTGAATTGTATTATTGATAAGGGTATTCTTTCCATGGAGCAATCATTGGTTGGTAAGTTTTTGGGACCTTGTCCTAATACTGAAATGGTTTGTAACCTAGCTAGGAATCAGTGGTATCTGAAAGGCCAGGTTGAGGTTGTGGCCCTTTCGAAGGGATTCTTCTCAGTTTCTTTCTCTTGTGATGAAAATCTATTGCAGGTTTTGGTGGGGGTGCCTTGGCTTATTGGAAAATCTACTCTGGTGCTGAAGAAATGGGAGGTAGGTTTCTCCTCGAGCTCTTGTTCTTTTGACTCGGCTCTAGTGTGGGTTCGCTTGCTCAGGCTTCCTATTAAATTTTGGGATGAGAAAGTCTTTAAAGGAATTGCTTCTACCTTTGGACGCTTTCTTTTTATTGATAATCCTACTGCTTCAAGGTGTAGGCTTGTTTATGCTCGGTTGTGTGTGATTTTGGACCAGGCTACGGATCTTCCATCGATGATAAAGATAAACTCTAAGTTGGGAGTCTGGGAGTAGGCAGTTGAGTTTGAGTCTATCCCTTTTTCCTGTTTCCACTATAAGAAGGTGGGTCATTGGGCAAAGAAGTGTCCTCTAAAGCCAATGGTCCCTCCTTAAAAGGCCTCGGCCCCCTCTCAAAAGGAGACCAAATTTTGGAAGGAGGTTGGGAAATGTCTTGTTTCTAGGGTTCAGACAAGCTCTGTTGAGCCTTTAGAGGAGGTGGTGTGTGAGGGTCCACCTCTTGGTGACTTAGCTATGAAGGATCTTATTGCTCTAGTTCATCCCTACCTTGCCAAGGAAGTTCCTTTTGAGGAGGGTGAGTTTAAGGCCCCATGTGTTGATGAGCATGTTGTTAATCTAGTGGAGGAGGTTGGTGTCATTTTGTTGGCTATTGTAGTTGCAGAGCTTGAGAAGGTGACCCCTCTGAAGATGTTCTTTGAGGATTTGTTTTTAAATTCCAATGAGGATTAAATCAATTGTGGTCAAATAGGATTTTCCTTTTGTTGAGCCATTGGTGGAATCAGTTTCAGAGAAGTTGGTGCTCACCTCTTCTATCAATGATTGTTATTCCTGTGCTCCTCTGGAAGAGAAGGCATGTGTCCTTGTCTCTACTTCCAAGTCTCATAATAAGAAGAAACTAAATCCCTCAATGGTGGGGATGGCTCCAAGGAATCGTTTTAAGCTGGATTGTGGTTCGAAGCCAAGGGGTAGACGAAGGCTTTCTTTACAAAAGGTTTGGGAGAGGGAAAGCAAATGTGATATTATTGATGGTTCGTAGATTACTCTACTTGAGATGGGCCTAAATGGTCCCTCAGATAATATTTTATGAAGATCCTCTCTTGGAATATAAGAGGATTAAATAATCCTCATAAATAGGATCTCCTTGCAAACATTGTGAGAGATCATTGTCCTGATATGATCATTTTGATTCAAGAGACTAAGATGAGTGCAAAGAAGGTTGAAATAATTAAGAATAGATTTTTTAAGGACTGTGGTTGTCAGGTTGTTGATTCTGATGGTGCTTCTGGTGGGGTGGCAATGTTTTGGAATCCTAAGGTGGTTGTTGGCTCTGACTTGTTTTCTCTTCAGAATCATGTCGCTACTTCATTTTTTTTCTTCAAGGATAAGTTATCTTAGGTTTTGTTGAATATCTATGCTCCTAATGTGAAAATATCTCGTAAGAGTTTTTGGGTGAGTTTGAATACCTTTAAGGCTCAATTCTCTTTTTAGAACTAGTTGGTGATGGGGGATTTTAACACCCCACTAAATGATTCTGATAAGTTTGGGGGATCTCAAGTGGCAAATGATAGTCATCTTGATCTCATGAATTTCATTAATGATAATCTTTTGTTGGATTTGGATTTGGGAGGGGCATCCTATACTTGGTCCAATAGGCATGCTAGGGATGCTCTTATTCAGGTCAAGTTGGATCAAGCTCTTATTTCTCCTTATTGGTTGCATTTTTATGCGTGTTCTCTTTTTGCTCTTACTAGGCTCGGATCAGATGATTTTCCTATATCCTTGAATTCTAAGCCTTTTGGTCAAAAAAAGATTTTTTGTTTAGGTTTGAAAAAATGTGGACAAGCCACCCAAACCTGCATTCAAAAATTGTTGAGTGGTGGAATATTAATGTTGATGGATCAGCCATGTATAAAGTTTCTAAGAAGCTTGCTTTTGTTAATTAGAACCTGATTCAGTGGAATAAGGCTTCGTTTGGATACATTTTTTAGGAGAAATCAGAGCTTAAGGCTAAACTAGATATTGTGTAGCAAAGAATACAGGCTTTTGGGTCTAATTCCTCGCTTCTTCAGGAGGAAAGTGTCCTTTTGGCTAGTTTGCATAATATTATGGCTAGGGAGGAGGAATTCTGGAAGCAAAGGTCTAGAGCTATTTGGCTTTGAAGTGGGGATAAAATTTATACCCATTTTTTCCATCTTACGACTTTGAAGTAAAGATCCTCTAATAGGATATCTAAAATTGTTGTGAATAATTCTTCTCTTGAAGAGGATGATGAAATAAGGTTTGTGGCTCGGTCTTTCTTTGAGGACCTTCTCTTAGAGGATCATCCACTGGATCTTGTCTACCAACAGGGCTTCCTTAACGTTATTCCTAGCTTGGTGTCAGAGGAGGAAAATAGGGTCTTGGTTGGTATTCCATTGGATGAGGAGATTAGAAAGGTCATGTTCTCTTTTAAAGGAAATAAATCTCTGGGACATGATGGGTTCCCAATGTTATTCTTTTAGTCTTATTAGGATATAATTTCGAAGGATGTTATGAATGCCACTAAAGGACTCTTTGGGAGTAGGCAGCTTCTTAAGGAATTAAATTCCACATTTAGAGTGTTAATTCCATTTATAATATTTTCTCAAAGGTGCTTGCTTCAAGGCTACAAAGGGTGCTTTCTAAGATTATCTCACCTCAGCAGAATGATTTTGTACCAGGAAGGAAGATTTTGGATTATATTCTCACGGTGCATGAAAACATCCATTCTCTTAAAGTTAACAAGAAGCCTAGGCTCACTTTGAAGCTAGATTTGGTTAAAGCTTACAATTGGGTGAACTAGCATTTCCTTAGCAACATTCTCAAGGTGTTTGGTTTTTTGGACTAGGTTTTGCAATTGGTGTGGCAATTAATCTCCTCTCCTTCTCGTGTGGTGCTTATCAATGGTTCGCCCTCTATCTTTTTCAGAAGTTCTCATGGTCTTCGATAAGGAGATCCTATTTCTCGCTTTCTTTTTATCATTATGGTGGAGTCTCTGGGAAATTTTCTTCTTTAGGCAGTGTCTAATGGGGCCTTCAAAGTTCTATATCCTTCCTTGCGTCACCTTTATTGCTCTCATCAACAATTTGTTGATGATACTATTATTTTTGTGGAGGCTTTTGTTTTTGCAACTAAATCTATTCGTCTTATTCTTCAGTAATATGAGGCGGCTTCGAGTCAAAAGGTGAGATTGCCTAAGAGCACTACTTTTTTTCTTAATACTCCATAGCATCATCAATTGAAGATTGCTAGTATTCTAGATTGTGGTATTGGGGAGCTCCCCTCAACCTATTTGGGGCTTCCTCTTTGTTCTAATGGTGTCCCTGATTCCTTTTGGAATGGTATCATTGATAAGTTTCATTTGAAGCTTGTTGGTTGGAAGGGTGCCTTGCTTAGTCAAGTAGGTAAAATTTAGTTAATAAGGTCAACTTTACATAATTTTTCAGTTTATACCTTAATTTTGTTCCAAATTCCCAGAAGGTTTTGGGAAAAGATTGAGGGAATTCAAAAAAGATTCATGTGGTATGGGGAGGAGGAGAAGAAAAGATTTCACTTGTTGTCTTGAGAGGAGGTTTGTGAGTCAAAATTCCAAGGTGGCTTAGGCCTACGTAATTTGAAGGATTTTAACTCATCCCTTATGGCGAAATAGTTGTGGAACTTGCTTGTGAGTGACAAAGAATGGACAACAATTTACTTTTCAAAATATTTGAGGGGGTTGGATAAATTTAGAGATTTGTTTAGGGAGAATTTTGTTCCTCCTCAAGGGTCTATCCTCTGGAACTTTATGCTTCATGCTCATTCAACTATGGCTATTACACTATGGTGGGTCTTTGGAAATGGTAGAAGGATCTTGTTCTTGGACAATTGGTGGATTGGTCATCATCACTTGAAGGATGAACCTTGGGTGTCCCCTTTTAAATATTTTTGTATCAAGGAATGGGGTGTTTTTGTGGTTGATTATATCCTTCATGGTAGCTGGTTTAGACTTGATTTGGTTAATAGGGATCTAAAGCCCCTCTTTTTGTTTCTCACTCTGATTCATATCCATGTTGATTCTCCTAATAATTTGTTGGTTTGGCAATTGACCCCTAATGGCAAGTTTTATGTTTCTTCAGCCTTCGCTTTTCAGACTCGATTGGTTGTCCCCCTCCTTTCTGGGGTTGTTTATGGAATGTGAAGCTTCTGCCTAAGATTAATATTTTCTTTTGGCTTCTATGTCAAGATAAGATCTTAACTCTCAATAATCTTGTGCAAAGGGGTTCATGTCTCTACCGAACATGTGTTTCTTATGTAAAGAAGTTGTTGAGGATTTTTATCATCTAGTGGTTGGTTGCAGTTATACTTGAAATGTGTGGGCTCATATTTTTTAGCTATGGGATTCAACTTGGGTGTTTCCTGCTTCTTTCTCTGACTTTTGGTCTCAATGGGTGGCTCCTACTCTTAATTCATCTCTCTTGATGTTGTGGTCTCTTATCTTTCTGATTTTGGTGTGGGGAGTTTGGAAGGAATGTAACAATCATGTTTTCTATCAGCTAGAATTGTCACCTTCTAGGTTGGCCTTTAAAATTTGTGAAGCCATTAAGGAAAACTTCCTTTCTAAATTTTTGGTGATCTCATCTTTCAATCTCAAGGTGGTTGTTTCTCCTTATTATTTTTTAGTGGGAAAAAGATGGAATCTTTCTTGTGACCTCTCTAATCTAGTGAAGAAGATAAAAGCTTCTAGGGAAGGGGTTCGGTGGGAGGCTCCCTCTTGTCACTGGCTTAAAGTTAACTTTGATGGGGCATCTAAGGGGAATCTAGGACTTGCTGGTTGTGGGGGAGTGTTACATGATGAGAATGGTAGGTTTGTCCCTGTAGTGGTGCTCCCTTTGGGAACCCAAACAAACCACTTTATAGGGGCAGCAACAACCTATCATGGCCTCATTTTGGAAAAAAAAATCGAGGTCTCCAAACTTTGGCTTGAAGGGTATTCTCTTAATATTATTAAGTGTCTGATGTTGAATTTCATGCCATCTTGGTCAATTTACCATCTTATTAATTATTTTATTTCCATCATCAATTCATTTGATGAGATTAAAATTTTGCATGTGCCTAGGGAAGCTAACTTGGGAGTGGTGGCTCAAAATAATTGGGATGATTTTGAATCCTTTCCACTTAACCTTAAGATCATTTCCAATAATGACCAGTTGTCATGTCATTAAGGTGTTAAAGTTGGGGGAAAGGCTATTTTTTCTTGTTATGAGTTGGTTTCTGCATGTAGAGTCTTAGACCTACTCTTCTCATAATTGCCTTTTAGATTTATGTGATATTATGGTATGGCTACGTAGGTTAGGAAATACTTAATATGGTAGGCTCACACCCTTTGTGGGTCTTATTTGCATTGTTTTGTGGTTAGTCTACCTAATCTTATCTTTGCAGAAAATTAAGGTGTTGGTGGTGTCTTGTTCACTGCATGTTGCCATGGGAGGATCTTTTTGTAGAGTGGAGCTGAGCTCTTGTGAGGAGTTTTAGAGTAATGAAATTGTGTGGAAGTAACTATAAAAGGGTGGGGTAAGCCCATAGTTGCTAAAGCTCCAAGGTCATAACCCTAAAGTGACGAAGAGTTTTGTTAAAGGGTGGAGCAGTAAGATTATGTGATACAAAGGTGTGGAGTTTAATATTAATGAGAATTTTGTAGCTGAGGTGATCAGTATTTCTTCCACTAGAAGGAAATTCTAGAGAGATATAGATGTGTGACTAAGAAAGCCCTTGCAAATTTCTTTAAATATGATGAGAAGAAAAAGCTCAGGGAAGTTGGAAGTGGTGGGTATTCCTACAAATCTCTCAAGCCGCTTTCGAGGGATTTAGTTCTGGCCATTGTGCATTACTTCACCTTGGAGGGTAGGTTTTCTATAATTTATAGCTACCATTTATTGCTTTTGAATCATTTCTACCACAATTTTTTGGTTTTGTTTCCTTTTTATCTTCTGTTGTCAATGGAGAATAGTATTAAGGATCATCAAAAGAACCCCAAGAAGGATATTCTCCATGAAGGCCATATGAATCTCATGTTTGATCACATAAAGATGAAGTTGATGCTATTTATCCTAAGACTTTGGCCCATAAAAAGGGTGCAAAAAAAAATGGCTATGGGACTAGCAATTCGACACTAGAATGGGAAGGGATTTCTAAGGATGAGGATTCTGATTTTGAGGAGATTTCAGAGGAGGGTGAGTCTAAGGAGGGTTCTGAATCTTTTGAATCCTGGTCCAAGGGATATGAAATGAATATTGAGTTGAAGGAAGTTGTGGTTCCATCTAGGAAGAAGAGTGCGAAGGGAAAGAAAAAGTTCCCTAGGAAAGATAAGTCTTATGTCAAGCCAAAGGTGGAGGTGTCTAAAGTTGTGGAGTCCCCTATTTATGTTGATAAAATTTCCTCATACCCTATTAAGGTGGGTGTTGTGGAGATATCCCCTACTATGGAGGATATTCTTGGCATTGGTAAAGGCCTCCTAGGGTCTGTGTAGCCTATGGAAGTTAATGTTCAAGGGATTGAGGGTTTGGAGTGTTCAAAGGGGGTCGACCCTAACCTGGTAACTCTAGACTCTCCTAGTGGCTCTAAGTAGGTTAAAAGGAGTATTGTGAAGGTAGAGTGGTTGGAAATATTGGTGGACTTGGAGAATATGTCAGATAAGCATTAGGTTAAAGTTGAGATCGTTGAAGTAGAGGATTCCCCTATTGGGGAAGAAATGGAGGATAAAGAGGAGGCTCAAGAGGTCCCTATTTAGAATGTTGATTCTCAAGCTACGCCTCCTATTAATTGGGATGAGGTTAATATGGGCATGTTCTGTAAGATGGTAGAGGATGGAACGCACAACTTTCTTTCTCTAGTTAAATGGATTTTCTCATAAGTTAAGGAGCTCAATGTCCAGCTGAAGAATTGGTAAGATGTTGGTGTGACGTTGGTGCATAACAACCAAAAGGAATGGGTGATTAAAGGTAAGGTCAAAACCATGAATGTTATGCTTGATAAACTTGTCGTGGATGTTGATCATCTAGATAATACTCATGAGGAGAGGATTACTTCCCTGGAATTGGTGGTCCATGAGACTTTTGACAATAGATTTGTTGATATTAAGGATAGAATTAGTAAGTTATCTGATGATTTGAACACTGTGGATAACATTAGCAATAAGTCCCTCAAATTGACTGTTAAGGGCCTCTCTGTTTTAAATGAGAAAACCTTGAAATGGACTAGTAAACCCCTGGACTTGGGTGATATCAAGAAGGCCATGGAGGATGTGAATTGCTCAAATATAGTGGAGAAGAATGAGGATACTACTCCAGCTGTGGAAAAGGATGTGGATGTTGGCCTGTGTTTAAGAACAAGGAGCAAGACCAAGAAGCAAGTTGTTATTTCATTTGAGGAGCTCAAGGATGTTATGGAGATGCACAAGGGGGTCATTGAGGAAAATTTTGCCTCAGTTAATGTTCTATAAAAAATGTTGTAGCTTTGTTGTTTCTTTTGCTTGATCAACCTTATTATTGATGTTTTGCTTTAGGGTTGCTGACGGGTATCATGGTTAATTTTTGTTGTCAGCGTTTTGGTTTTTTTGGGTTGTAGGCTTTATTGGTTTAGTCTTTCTTGCAGTTATTTGTCATTGTAAAGGGCTTTGGGGTCCCTTCAAAACCTGCTTTTCCTTATCAAAAACATGATTTTGTTGCGGCTTGAAATTACCACTCCAAAATTGTAGATCATAATTTTAGCGTCAAGTCCAAGGGTACATTTGTGAATGTAAAACCAAGGTTCCTGGATATATTAGAAAGTTTTAAATTCCAAAAAATACGAGTGAAAAATCTCTCTTACACTATCGTTCCAACTAA